>JASDQU010011271.1:90919-119652 GCA_032191745.1 Picea mariana
TTGGTGGGAAGGTAGAGGAAGGTTTCCTCTACAACTTATTCAAATTTTAGACTCTAATTCCAATAATTAAAGACTCTCTAGTTCCATACTCTAATTCCAAATTTCAAACTCTAATTCCATTTCTTAGTTTCTACTATATTTATTATGTTTTTTAGTAATATGTCTAGAGGCCACAAATATGGTTACTTTCAAAACTCTCTTTTTGGTATAAACTTGCATTTAAAGGGCATCAGGCATGATATGATCCATACCAATCTTACTAGTTGTATTTAAGCCATATAGTCCAAAGTCTTGTCAATCTGTAACCATGGGCTCTTTTTTATGTCAAGAACAATACATGCCTTGAACTATGTTAATCAAGACAAAGGCTCTAGAATGAGCTTCTCATTTGAAAACCTTGAATCTATATGTACCTATATTTTGCCTACTATAATATAAAGAAACTCTAGCTTACTTACAAAAAATAAACATGGCCATTTTGATTCAACCCAAACTCAAAAAGTCATTCAACACATTTTTCCAACATAAAGTAACAAACGATTCTTTCAAGAGGAATGATAATCCACTTGAAAAACATGACAAGACTCCTAAAGGAAATATAAGAGCTTTCAATTATCATTTTCTAATATAGATGCCCATTTATAAACAAGACACCAATTGAACCATTTCCCTATTAATAGCCAATCTAATCTAAGGTACACTTATAGGTTGCATGAAGCATTTGAAAATTGAAACCACTTCACTTCCCTAAAAATATGAGTTACTTAACTTTGAAACCAAACTCCATGGTATCATTTTCATCGAGGATTTGTGCTCTTAATAGAATTTGTTGGTGAAATTGTTGGTGAAAGGGAATTGATAAATGCTTCATTTACTAAATCTTTATTTAGCTTTCTAAATATATTTTATAGAAAAAGAACAAGAACTCTTATTGAATCAAAGGGACACTGAATTTGAATGATATGATCATAAAACAAGGGGTCTAAATCCATACATATAATTAGAACATTTAAAGGAAACTTTCACATATCCTTATGACAACAACAAACGCTTTCACTCTTCTTCAACATTTCGTTGGGGGTGGAGCTATACACATTTTCATCTCAAACTTGCAATGAAAATTTCCATGTTTCTCAAACATCACTATAGAATTTATTTCACCATACACAAGAACTTATGACATCTATCTTGTGAAAATTTATCATGATCTTTAAATGCATATCAAGCCATATACTATGATTTTTAGTAAGGATTCTCTAGTAAGAATGTTGTTAATATAGACATGTCAATATGTTTAATGTGTTAGAAAAGTGGGTGTGCTTGTTTAACCATAGACAATATAGCAATATTGTCACCCAACCATAGACACAAAGGCCACCCCCGAGAACTTTAACCTTGATAGAGAGAAGAATTTTGGTAACAAATCAATAGCCAACCAAGGCTAGCACACCAAGCAAAGATAACCAAAGACCAAGCAGAAAGTCCAAGCCAGAAACCGAAATACAAGTTGCAGCAGCTGCAGCTACAACTCCTCTCCAAACTTGTGCACAACTGGTCTTATGCAGTTGCGAGTGAGTGAGTCACAAATGAGCTCTAGCGCCCTCTATTTATACTGCTCCATCTTAGCTGTATGGGCTGACTTCTCTTCTTGGGGACCAATAACTCAATATTAATTATTCCATTAAGCTGACTAGTCTTCTAGAGTTATTATCCAAGTCTTTAGGGTTTCTCTTGCTTCCCAGAATATTCCAGTCTCGTTAAAGGTTACAAGTGGAGGTTAATACCTCCCACAGCTACCATAATATCAACACTCCCTCCTAGCTAGGGAGGTATTAAAGGAAATGGTCTTGAGCAAAAATAGACCATTCAACCAGTAGCATCATCATAGCCACACATGATATATCATGATCAAATCACGAGCACCATCATCACTATCCAATAGAACACAACTGTGTTTATTCATAGTAGTATACAACCATTATCTAGTGGTGCACAACCACTCTGAGTATCACACTGCTACTAACCAATGGCACACAGTCACTATCAGTGGATCACATCCACCATAGTAGGATACAACTATTGTCCAGAGACATACAGTCTCAACAATCATATCATCTGATATCAATCTGCATAAACAATATCATGATACAAACTGAGTCATCTACGCCATTCTTCCACTCGCATCTGTGAGATATGAAAGAGCATCTTCCCTAAGAAAGTAAAATATCAGCCATGGGCTATCTAGACTATTCTTCCCAAGCATAGAATAATAATTGTCCCTGATTTTTTAGCCTAGACCATTCACCTAAATGGGCCATTCCTCCAGCACTAATCATAGTGCAACCTGGAGAGAATGAGTCTTCCATAGGGAATGTCTGTCCATGATTGTTAAACCTGGACCATTCACCTAACTGGGCCATTCCTCCTGCACTAATCATAGTGCAACTTGGAGAGAATGAGTCTGCCCTAGGGAATGACTGTCCAGAACATTTCCTAAGGAAATGACTATCTTGCACCAACCTCCAAAACAGACCATTCTTCGAAAATGCTCACAACTATGAACTTCGAAAGAATTACTTCTCGACGAGGAGGACCATTCTACTTGACCACTACTCATAGTGACTGCCAAGAAGAATGATTGTCCTAGACCATTCCCCCACACTGGCCATAAGGGGAATCATTTTCTATGGTACATCAACAATCTATCGGACCATTTTCATTACGAAAATGACTGTCCGATTTGGACCATTTTCCGAACTGGAAAATGATTTTCTGTCAGAAATGTCAAACCACTTTCCGGACTGGAAAGGAACTGCCCAACCTGGACCATTTTCCAAACTGGAAAATGACTGCCTATGAATCAATAATATGTATCAATGCTCCCTCCCAACCTAGGGATCCATCTCTTCCCTTTCAGCTAAGGGAGTTATCTTCATGAGCCCCATCTTGTCTCATAAGTACGAAAACTTTATCCTGGGCAAAGGCTTGGTCAAAATATCTGTTACCTTCTCATCTGTGGAGATATACTAGAGTTTCACTTCTCCTTCCTGGACTTTATCATGAATAAAGTAGTATTTGATCTCAATATGTTTCGATCGGTCATGAAACATTGGGTGTTCTGATAGCCTTATACAACTTTGATTGTCACGGTATATTACGGTAGAATCTGGTACCTGATCAAATAATCCAGAAATCATCTTCCTTAGCCATACTACTTTGATACATGCATCACATGCTACAATATGTTCTGCTGAGTGCGACATAATTATGTTTCTTGCTGGCCCATGATATCATAGCAGAGCCCATATTGAAACACATCCATGAAGTACTCCTTCTGTCTTCTTCACTCCCTGCCCAATCTAAATTTGTGAATCCATGAAGTTGTATATCACTGGATGAGGTGTATCTTAAACCATAGTTTAGCGTCCCAAGAATATATCTAGTGTTCATGTCTGGGTTCCACCTGGAACTAGCTTAAAGTGTTTACAACAAAGAAAATATATGGTCGATTATTCACTAGATACATTAATGACCCAATCAATTGTTGATATAGGGACGGATCTATTGGATCAGAATCTGAGTCTCTTACTTTTTTTATATCTATGGTCATAGGAGTGGCCATGGATTTGCAATCCATCATTCTAAATTTCTGAAGAATCTTCACTACATACTTTCCTTGTCCAACGAATATTTCACCGCACTTCTGCCATACTTCTAGTCCCAAGTAATAGTGCATGAGACCAAGATCTTTCATATCGAACTCAGAAACTGATTCCTTCTTATACTGGATGATGAGAGACTCTGCACTTGTCAAGAATAAGTCGTCGACCTATAACAATAGAATCACAGGTGCATTGTTCACAACCTTGTAGTAGATATTTGGATCTGCATGACTCTTAGAGAAACCAAATCTTATTAAGTAACTGTCTATTGTAGCATACCAAGATCTTAGATCTTGCTTTATTCCATACAGGGCTTTCTTTAATCTGCAAACATGAGTATCTCTGGAATGTACTCCAAAACCTTGAGGTTGTTCAATGTATACTTCTTCTTCAATTTATCCATTGAGAAAAGTTGTATTTACATCCATTTGATGTAGACTCCATCCCATGGAGGAAGTAAGAGACATAATGGCTCTAATATAAGTATATATGGCAACAAGAGCAAAGGTTTCATCATAATCTTCTCCTTCCTTCTGGGAGAACCCTCTAGCTATGAACCTTGCCTTGTATTTGTCCATGCTTTCGTCTACTGCATGTTTGATCTTATAGACCCATTTTGAAGTTACCACTGATTTTTCTTTGGGTCTAGGCACGATTTCCCACACGCCATTTTTCATGATAGATTGGTATTCTTTTGGCATGACTTATTTCAACTGTTTCTTCTGAGTTGCTTCTTCAAATGTGGTGGTTTCTTCATTTATAAGCTTTGTCATACATGTTGCATAGCTGGAGAATATTTTGGGCTTTTTGCTTTCCCTGAAGGTGTCACTTGGAGCTTTGAGTCTTTCTGCTTCTTGTAGATTAGCTTCAAGCCAAGCTGGATGTTTTTTGTTTTGGGTACAATGACTGATTCAATAGGTTCACATGGTTGCATCGGATGATCAAGTTGTTTTGGTTCTTCATTCTAGCTTTCTAGAAGGCAAGTGTTTTCTTCTTTAGGCTCTTTGTATTCGTCTTCTTCCATGGATTCTTCTATAGATTTATTGAAACCCATCTTCTCATTGAAGGTTACGTCTCTGTTGACTTCAATCTTATGTTGTTCTGGAATATATATTTTGTAGGCTTTGGATGATTCACTATTTCCAACAAATATGCCATTCTTTCCTGAGAGTTCTAGTTTCTTCTTTTTATCCTTGGGGATATGAATGTAAATAGGGAATCCAAAGATTCTTAAGTGTTCCACATTGGGTTTGTTTCTTGAGAAGGCTTCTTCTAGAGTCATATCCTTCAATATGTGGTGGGGACTTCTATTCTGAACATATATTGTTGTCATGGTTTATTCTCCCCATAAATACATGGATAAACCTCAATCACTCATTAGTGCCTTCACAGTTTCCTCAATAAATCTATTCTTCCTTTCTGCTACACCATTTTTTTGAGGATTATGAGGAATGGTTAGCTCCCTCCTAATCCCCGTCGATTTGCAAAAGGAAACAAATTCCTTGGATGTGTATTCTCCTCCATTATTTGTTCTCAAAGTCTTGGTTTTGTTGCTTGTGAGGTTTTTCTATTTTTGCTTTGAATTCTTGAAACTTACTGAAAAATTCGTCCTTTGTCTTCAAGAGATATAACCAAGTCTTTCTTGAGTAATCATCTATGAAGGTTACATAATAAAGATAACCTCCTAGAGATTTGACTGGCATTGGACCGCAAACATCTGAATGTATTAGATCTAGGATTTCCTTAGATCTATTATTGCTACTTGAGAATGGCTTCTTAACATTTTTACCAAGTGCACATCCTCTGCAAATTCCTTCATGTGTAGATTGTAGTTATGGTATTCCTTCAACCATTTTCTCGAGGAAAGGTAATGCTTGATAGTTAAGATGAGCATACCTTCTATGCCAAAGTTCACTAGGATTGACTTCATCATGTACAAGGGCTTCATCATTACGTTCTAGTAGTATGTATAATATGCCTTCACGAGTTCCACTAACTCTAGCATTCTCTATGTCGGAGTCTCTAGACCAAGATAGTACTTTACCATCTACAAAGGCTATTATATTTCCTTTGTCTTCTAGGAAATATATAGATACAAGATTATTTTCTATAAGACATTTCTCAAATGAACATTGTTAGCTGATTTCAATTTGATGGAAGCTTGACCAATTCCTTTGATTGGATACGTGTTCTTGTCTCCAAATTCTACCTTGTAGGATGTCTTCTTTTCATTCAAGTTGGGGAGTCTGACCTGGTCTCCTGTCATATGCTTGGAAGATCCACTGCCAATTATCCACATGTAATCTTCAATAGTTCTTGTAAGAGCTGAATAGTGTAGATGATCATTCATGATTTTTGTTGACTGATAGTTGGTCAAACTTTGACTTTGACTCACCAAATGTTGACTTTGACCCAAAATCTCAACCTTGATGTTTTTTCCTTCTAAGAGTGCCAATAGGTGCGCTGGACTAAGGCGCACTATAATATCCTCTCCTTGAGTAAGGTTTTCCATCATAAGGTGTTGGGAAAGAGGTTTTAGGACTTGTAGTTGCACCTGCTAGTAACCCTAGCAGTAGTGCTTGAGTAACTACACCTGCTAGAAACCCTAGTGACAGTTCTTCAATGAGCTTGATAATTTATGGCTTAGCTTCCTTCCAATGGTTAAATTGTCTGAAGGAGGTGTGGTCCCATAACATGTTAGAAAAATGGGTGTGCTCATTTAACCATAGAAAATATAGCAATATTGTCACCCAACCATAGGCACAAAGGCCATCCCCGAGCACCTTAACCTTCACAGAGAGAAAAATTATGGTAGAAAATCAATAGCCAACCAATGCTAGCGCACCAAGCAAATATAACCAAAGACCAAGCAGAAAGTCGAAGCCAAAAACCGAAATACAAGTTGCAGCAACTGCAATTGTAGCTCCTCTCCAAACTTGTGCACAATTGTTCTTGTGCAGTTGCGAGTGAGTGAATCACAAATGAGCTCTAGCACCCTCTATTTATACTGCTCCATCTGAGTTGTCTGGGCCGACTTCTCTTCCTGGGGACTAATAACTCAATATTAATTATTCCATTAAGTTGACTAGTCTTCTAGAGTTATTATCCAAGTCTTTAGGGTTTCTCTTTCTTCTTGGAATATTCTAGTCTCATGAAATGTTACAAGTGGAGGTTAATACCTCCCACAACTACCATAATATCAACATAGTGGATTGTCAAACATGTAAAAATAAAAATAGAAATATATTATTTGTGATGTAAAAATACAAGTAGAATGTTGATTGGTCACTTAATGTGACCAAATAGCTTCTAGATTAAAAGCATGAACCCTATCAATTGTTTAAATGGAAAAGGATGCATGTTGCTCAAATATTTGTTGTTTTTATTTGAAGAGTTTATAACTTATATTTACTATGTACATCACCATTAAAAGCATCAACCCTTTCAATTGTTTAAATGAAAAAAAATGCATACTACTCGAATATTTATTGTTTTTATTTGAAGAATTCATAACTTTTTTTTTTTTTTTGGTATCTGGCAGAATCGACAATTGGGCGGTCTTGTACTCGCCTGACATGGGGTCGATTCTGACCGCTACCACTATAACCTCCAGGTGTCATACGTATGCCCCTTCCGTAGACACAGGTAAGTCAGGGGGATTTGAACTCGGAACCTCATCGAACATAACACTTCATATCACGACACTTGCCAATTGAGCTGCCCCCCCGGAGACTGAGTTCATAACTTATATTTACTATCTACAAAGTTTTCCATTGCAATAAAGTGTAATAAACTCAATCTATATAGATTTCCATTGCAATAAAGTGTAATAAACTCAATCTACATAGATTGAACTCTATCTAATAAAATGAATGTCACATCTAAATCCATATCAATTCACAAAGAGGTTGAATTGCTTACATAACTATCCATTCCATTTGGTATATTTTTTCAATTAAAAGTCTTCATCCCTCCCCTAAACATTTTATTCTATATCAAGGACACCATTTAATATTGTCACTCTCATTTGATAACATAATAAATTGCTTACAATTTTTCAATTCAAAAACTTTAAATACACTCTTCCTAGCATTATAAATCAAAGCAACCATTTGGACTTTAAATACACTCTTCCTAGCATTATAAATCAAAGCAGCAATTTGGGATCTTTAGTTCAACCCAATTTTATGGATTCAATTTGAAAGCCTATAATACTTAGGACATACCCAAAAAAATCATTATCAATATATTTTTTAATATAATAAATATAGTAGTCTTTCTAAAGCTAATATGTATCTATTGTATTGTGTTTGAATGGAGCAAGATGGGTTTGGTCCTAATATGTATCTATTGTATTGTGTTTAAATGGAGCAAGATGGGTTTGGTCAAAACATATTATATTGTGTGCTATTACAAAAGTTGGTAATGTATAAAGTTTGTAATTGTAAGATTTGTTATCTTAAATTCATGAAAATGTTTAATACCTAAGTTAAAATCATAAAAATAATGAAAATAATAATGTAGGTAAATATTTCCTCTATTTAATTGAAACTCTCCCTTATTGACAAAGGATGATGTGTTTAATTTACAATATGTTTGAGATTAACAAGATTAACTTATTGACAAAGGATGATGTGTTTAATTTGGAATATGTTTGAGATTAACAAGATTAACAAGGAAAGAAATGAGAAATATAGGGTTGTCATGGTATAAAGATGATATCATATTTTAAAACCACTCTTATATAGGGTTGTCATAGTATAAAGATGATATCATATTTTAAAACCACTTTTATATAGGGTTGTCATGGTATAAAGATGATATCATATTTTAAAACCATTTTTATAATGTTTTAATAAATTTGATGATCTGAAAATAGAAATAAGGTTTTGATGGTTAAGATTATGTGTTTCTTCTTTGAAAGTCACAGGTTCAAATCCAAAGGGGGGTAGGATATGTATACATCTATAAACTTTAGCTCTGCAGAAGATTAGAGTATATATACATAAACTACCCTCTAATGTGAGTATACATCCATAAACTTTAGCTCCACAGAAGATTAAAGTATATATACATAAACTACCCTCTAGTGTGAGTAGAGAAATATATAGAAATTGCCTCTACCAGCTGAACTTGGCTTGTGATGTTTGAGATTCAGAATACCCATGATGCTTGATCAAACTCAAACATAACTTACTTTAAATAAAAAAATTCTGAGAAACTTTTTTCAAACTCTTAGACACTTCAAACCTTCACTAGTTGGTTCTGAGCGCAACGATGCTCAGAGGGCCTTTGGAGAGCCCCAACGCTTGGGACGGAATAGGCTAATTATTTAGCCAAAACACATCTCTGCAGTGTAATTTTGAAGTTGAATCTTGTTAAATAATTCACTTGATTAGAATTTTATTGTGATCAAAGTCTTATGGATGGTGCAAAACTTTTTGTAAAATTCTAACTTCACCTCAAACTTCAAAATTTTGATGAAGTGTTGGATCCAGGAGCACTCTGCCTTCTTGTTTTTCCCACCCTATTTCTGACAGATCTGGTGGTTTGCTACGGCTCCCCCAATTCGGACAGATAGAGATGGTTTGTTAAGGCTCCAGGCTATTTTACCTCAGCTTTCATGTGTTTTGTTTGATTAATTCTTATCAGTGTAATCCTCGTATTTTAAAATGGCTCAACTTGTATTTTATTTCATTGTGGTTACCTGCTAATTTAGTAACATTTAATATGAATATTAATTTTAATGTGATTTAAATTAAATTATCATATTAAAATTAAAATGTATGCATTATTTTTGAGTTAAATGTATAAATAATGTATGATCAATTGTTTTGAACCAGCAGAAGTTACACTATAACATTATTTTGAAAAGAGGGAAAATTACATTGACATTTATTCTTTCATATCAATGTCATATGTGACACAATTCATTACACTATAGTATGACACAATACTCTTACAAATATGAAGTGTCATATGTGACACAATTCATTACACTATATAGTATGACACAATACTCTTACATACAAATATGAAATGACAATGCAAAGTGAATATTAATTTTATAATCCTTCAAATAAAAGCAACATATATTAGGAAAGTATGTTTAGTTTCTATTTGAATAAAAGGTTTTAGTTTTTTTTTTGCAATATTGAAAATGATATTTGATATGTTTAATTTAATATGAACATTTGGTGACAAATTAAGAGACTAAATAGACTTATCTTACGTTTGCATTAATTACAAATAAGAAATTTATATTTCCAATTGTCATTTGTTTAATGGTCCACTAGTAGATTGATGTCACATTTATATAACATAATTCTCACTAATAATTCTACTCAAGTAACATAAGATGGTTAGATGTTTTACCTAATTTTTGTGATCACAATATTTTCCTCTGATGCAAGGACCCACAAAAATTTCATAGCTAACAATATCGAAATTTTTTGTGAAGATGGTTAGATGTTTTACCTAACTTTTTTTATCACAACATTTATGTCCAACACAAGCGCCCACAAAAATTTCATAGCTAACAATATTGAAAGTTTTTGTGAACAAGTTTAAGACTCTTTATTCAACTTTTAGGAACTTTAGTAAATTTACTAATCTTGGGTTAATATGGCCATCTTGATTTAACCAAGACTCCAAGCTTTGTAAAAAGGAAAATTCTCAGCAAACTTTGAAGCCAATGGCCACCTTGAAGACCAAAGGCCGCAAAAAGATGAAACAAAGAATTTGATGGTTGGCATTCCAAGGAAGCTCTATAATAGAGGGCACTTGCTTGATGCAAGAACAACCCAAGAGAGATGGAAAATAAATGGAAAGTTGGGAAGAATGGCTCAGTAGAAAAAGAATAAGGACTTGGGCTGAAGTTTGCCCAAAGATTAGAGGGCGAAGAGGTATTGAGACTCCACGAGGAGTAGACATTGTCTATAAGCCAAAACCATCTACAAAAATATGCCAACGAGTAAGAATACATGAAATATCCAATGGAGAGTGTATAGCTCCATATTGTAACAATTCTTGAGCATGAATAGAAACCATCAAATGTTGGTTTTCCTATTTAGGCTTCCAAGGTAATCTATCTTATCTTTTGTGGTAATCACTTATGTGATTGTAGTGTTCTCTCTTCTAGTTTTTGTTCTGGTGGTATTTAATTCCTACACCTTGTGAATTCTCCTTTAATTACATTATTGTAACCTACTCATTTTCTTTGAATGCTCAAAGTGCATTGCTAATTACCACAACACTAGAATCTGGTTGTTGGAATCGTGGATCTGTAGCTACATTTGATTGCTTACCTACAACCTTCTACGAATGGGCATAAACACATATATAGGACTAATTAAGTGTTGGATGGTGCTATGCATAAAATTCATATGATATAGTGTTGCATAGCGGTTCCTTCAACCCCCCTTGACTTTCTCAAGTCCCCATGAAAATTGACAATTACCTAGAGAAAATCACAATTGCACAGAGACATTTATTTAACATGGAATTCCAATGTTCTCATACTAATTAATTCATTGGTGCTTCGTTTGCACTCTATGCAATTGGAGGTGGCTACCTACATACAACTCTTTGGTCCATTAAATCCTAAAATTCCAATGCACAATGCAACCATACACTCCCATGTTGTGCCAATTTCACTGCCACCTATAGCTATATGTCAATAGGATTTCAATTATAAATTATACATAGACATTGTTAATGCCTCATGGCTATGGTGTTTGAAAAAAAGAATGAAGTGAATGGAATTTTGAGTATTGCTCATTCTGAGTATGAGTATTGGGTTTGAACAATTTAAATATTCAAAGTATCTTGTCTAGCTGGTTGGTAGAATTAGAGTGTTGGGTTAGAATATTGTAATAAGCAGAGTTGTTTTATTATTATCAATTAAAACAAAGAGGACTTGCTCCCCATTATTGCACATTGGTTTGGCCACCACAAGCAATGCAAACCCATCACTGTAACCATAACTAAATAGATCCATTTCCTCCTATATTGTGCATTCATATTTGAGATGCATGATCTTAGCTTGCTTGTGAATTGTAGAGAAATTATTATTTTAAATTCCACAGTAAGCATCCATGTTGATGAGACATATGAGCCATATGCCTACCATTTACAAAGCATATTGGTATTGGAGTGGTTGAATCCATCACCTAGAAGACGCTACTAACACTTTGATGAGAAAACAACCTAGTATAGGTAAAGCACTAAAAAGAGAAAGGTTGGAAGACCTAAGGTCCATCAATGTGCAGGTCCTAGAGGAGAATTGACACTTGAAGGATAAGGTACAAAGGTTGGACATGAGGATAACAAACCTAGACAAGGACCTTGAGACTTCTGCAAAAAAATTGTCTTAGTTAAAGGAACACTTCGTTGAATGTCGAGGCCCTCTTACCACTATCATGGAAATTGGGACAAGGGGAATTTTCGCTCTTGCAATTGGGTGAGAAAGTAATACAAATCGATGATTAGCAAGAACAAAGCCTCACTCAAATGATGGATTAGTTGTACCAAAAATTGGCAACAAAGGAGGCATTGACCAAACTACATGTCATTGTCCAAGAGACCAAGGAAGTGCAAGCACCTTCCATTTGTATTACAAAAACCAACACCATGATCGAGACAAACATGGTAAGTTCACCCACTAAGGACATTTCTCAATCTATTTCGGAATATCCCTTCGAGTGTTTTTGAAAAACGTACTCAAGGCATAGGGTCCAAACTAATGAGAAAAAAGGACTATAATGGCCAAGGGTTAGGCAAGAGAATCCAAGGGATTGTAAACCCCATTGTAGCTTAACATAGGGCCAAGCATGAACCCTAGGTTTTAGTGGACAAGAGGAAGTGAGTGAATGAAACTCATCTCTTAAAAGTTTGGCTCAAGCTAAGATCACCAAGATAACCTTTGTCAAATAAAGAGGGATCAAAGAAATGACCATTTCAATTAAAGAAATGGTAGCGGAAAAATGAGTGGGCAGGGAACCATTACTCCAACATGCTTGTGGCGATTCGAATGAGGGAAAACAAGGGATGTTTTCACCATCCAAAGCTACACCAAGGACCAAGCAAACAAGTTAGCAAGCACAAGACCAAACTGAATAAGTATGGAAAAGCCTCACTTATTTGTTTCTATTGCAAGAAGGAAGGCCACAAGGTTGATGAATATTGGCACTCTAGTGCATGTTCCATATGTGGGAAGAATGGCCCCCTCGAAGCTTCTTGCTAGAAGAAGCAAGCCATATGACATAAACCCAAATGTTTCCAAGTAAAGAATTAAAAGAAAAATTACCCAAGACAACAAAAAGTTCATAGGAATGCAAACAAAAAGAGAATGCCAAGTAGCCTATGCAACATCAAGAAAATTTTCCAAAACTGCAAGATAATTGAGCATTGGGAAGCCAAGTGTTGGAGGCTTCATCTAGAACTTCATCTCTGGAACTGGAAAACCAAGAGAAAAGATTGAAGATTCAAGGCTAATGGGAGAGAAGAGTTGCTTGCACTTGTAGCCTAAGGAGAGAAAATTGTTTAAGGACCTATAACAACAAAAGAAGTATTCTCCACCAACAAAATGGATAGCAATGTTATGCCAACATAGTTTTCTTGAATAAGTTGTTGTATGAGTGTTGGGTATGAACCATTTAAGTATTCAGATCATTGGTTGACATAATTACAATGTTGGGTTGGAATATTTAATAAGCAAATATGCTTTTGTTAGGGCCCTAATCTCCTTAGCCACTCAAGTAGATAGAATAATATGTTTTTCTATGTAATAAAGGATGACACTAGTAAATAAGACCTATGTAATAATGTGAACACGACTAATGTAAGAATACTTACTAGATGTTTCTGCCTCTAGAAAGTTTTTCCTCTTGAATGTTCTCTAGAAGATAGAAATAGTATAAATATGGGTAGAAAGCATGGAAAAGTTTGTCTTGAGAATAATTTTGTACTTGATCTCTTCTATGTTGGGTGTTGCCCCTTCAAAGAGGCAAGTGAAATTGGCTATCGAGATAATAAAGGTATCACCTTTTGGATCAATTATGTCATTGTGCTCTCTATTTTGCTAGTTCTACTACTAATTGTGATAAAAATCATATTTATGTTCTGTATATTATCTTATGGTACCTTACAAGTGGTATCAGAGCTCTTCCCTCTGCATATTTTTAGAAAAACAAATCCAGGCTAGAGACGTATGTCAACGTCTTTAAAGAACATTGATATGTCATATAACAGGTAAAACAACATTTGGGGAAGAATACATGCATGAAATACACTCAATTTCACGTGGTTACTTGAAACACATTGTTTCACCTTGTGGGAAACATATGTAACCCTTGTTGGTACCTCTTCGACTAGTACTACATTAGACAACACCTATACATGTCCATTCACTCCCACGTACCCTCGGGTATATAGGGAGTCCCATAGGTGCCTTGAAATCAGTTGTAGATCAATCAATCGACTGCCTGACTATTATAGTGGCACTAAGAACAACACTTAGGAAGAATAGTCTCACGTACCTGGGTAATCGGGTAGAATGGGTACTATTAGCACTAGAAGTTGTTCTTTGATTGGTTTAAGAACAAGCCTAATACCCATCAAGATTTAAAAAATTAAATCAATTTAAATTGAGTGGATCGAAAAGAAAGAACAAGAAGGAGGACAATAGTCTGACTGTAGATCAGTGATTTTCCATTGGGCATGGAGTCAAAACCAATCTGCATATTAAAGGAAATCAAGCTAAATATCAGGTTAAGATTTTATATGATGATGATTAGAAGAAAGGAAAGTGAACAACAAAAGAATGTCAACTAAACAGAGATCCTCTCTGCAGAATAGATTTAAAAGAAGCTTGAATAGAAACAATGATTAACAAGCCATCTACAACAGATCTTTTGTTTCTTAGGGATCCATTAATCAAAGGCAACCTTTGATCTTCAAAAACCTGCAATATATTCAATCCAGAAGATTATAACAAAAGAAATGGGAAAACAAAGAAGACAAGTTGATAAACAACTCTCATGAATCTTTAATGGTAGAAATGCTAATTACAATAGGTCCTCGGGCTTACAAATGAGCACACACAGGAAAATTGTATGGCTCCAACTCTCTCCAACCTCTCTTGGATCATGAATCCAACCTTTTTCTCATCAAAAACCATTTCATTTATAGTGAATAATCTCTATCTACCCCTAAGGAGGTCGAAACCAAGGAGTTACATAGGATCCTCCTCCATTTAGGAGTCTTGTTACAAAAGATTCCAACAAAAGCCTAACAAACTCCTATTTTTTGGGGATTTTGTCTATACTGATAAATGCCTTTTGAAACAGGTCATTCTGAATGATATGGAGATGGAACACATGTCCCTAATGTCCAACTAACTCCTAGGAGACCATTTGAACCTTCCTTTATAGGTGGCAACCTCCAAACAAGGCGAATATCCAACAACTATGCAAAATAGAGAGTTAACTATGCAAAATAGAGAGTTTTAATTTTATCTCTCAAATGCCAAACTGGGTTAGGCTGAAATTTGGTCAACAAGGCTATCATTCTCCTCCACAAAAATTTTTAGAGAAACCCACATCATTGTTTTAGAGTTATGATCAAATATTTATAAGCAACTGCTATAGGAAATGAGTTCGCAACGCCCTTGTCTGTCAGCTCACAACTCCAATTTCAAGAATTTTACAAAACCCCCACCTTAGCCTTTCAAAATGGTATGAAAAACTTCATAGAGTACGTGGTAGCTCTGAGGTTCATGTGGATGTCGATATGAGTGCCTGCAACGTATCCAAGCTACAACCCTCTCTTTCCTCTAGTTCGCAACATCTATACCAGTTCGCAATGCTTTTGTTTGTGAGTTCACAGCACCAATTTCAAAATGGATCATGCACTTCCAGAAAGTTGTTATAAAATTTGGTGACATAATCCCTGAAAATGGTTAAAAAGTAGGCCATGATAACCATAAAATATTTTTGAAAAGATCCTTTAAAGCAGTGATTAGAGATGAAAACAAAATGTACTTGGAGTACGCTACAAAATCTCCTAGTGAGTTGGAAGCACAAAACTTAACTTTAGTTGACACATACAACCTTATGTGTTAACATTTGGCTCCACAGGCGATGGCATGTTCCCTGTGAGATGCCAAGAACATGCATTCTAGTGCCTTATCCATTCCATATCTGCAATATGTACTATTTCTATGCCTTGAGAGCACCTATAATCATTTATCGAAAACTAAAAAACAAACAACCTAAAAACTGTGAACCAAATCTGAACTAGAAAGCAAAGCTCATGAAGTGAGATTATTTGTGTACACTACCTACTTCTAACCCGATCTCTGAAATTCTTGATCATGTGACATCAAAAATCCAATGCAACCATGTAAGGACCTTGTCTATTGATTGGATTCCTTGCATAACCCTGCTTAATGGCTATTCAAATTGAAAATTAAATCCAATCTGAAAACTCATCCACTTTGAAGAACCAATTCCACTGTCTGATTGTAGGTAACTCATAAAGGTCTCTTTCTCGAATGTTCCCAACAGAAATGCAAAAGGACCTGGAAGCCTATGTATGACTATCACTTGTTGATCAATAAAAAGGAAAGGACAGCCTGTGTCTATAGTTCCTTCATGTTCACAAGTATAAATAAACATACAAGCTTCTTTCTTCACTGTATCTTTTTCTTCAAATGCTGATTTTTCTTGTTCTAAGTTTTCAAATGCAAGATCATGCTCAGAACAAAAGGAAACAATTTGATTATTTTCCTTATCATGCATTTCAACCTCAATAAAATTCTCCATATATAGAACCATAGGATCACTACGAACATGGAAAAGTTGTTGTTGACTTATAATGTTATCCTTATGTTCCCAAAAACTTGTGCGATTTTGCAGCTCAACTCTTTCTGCTCTATAAGAAACTTCAAATTTTTCTTTCAAAATCTTAAATGAAGAAAAGCATAAGGGAAATGAATTACCTCCAACTAAGTCACAATTTTCCCTATGATAGAGGTCATAACTGTCATAAATGGGTTGAATGTTTTCATAAGACTGTTGAAAATAATCATTTTCTGGATGAAAGGATATTTTTGATATTTTTTGGAAATCAACCTCATCGTAGTTACTGTGCTCCTCATATACATGTAAACAAAAGGCTTCTTGAATATCATAATTAACAAAATTAGAGACAACATCTTGTTCCTCAACACGTTGCTCTGCCAACTCCTCATCATGGCATCCTTCTTGTTCATGTTCACTATCAACTATGTCTGCATTCCACTCCTCATCCTTAACTTGATCTGAAAAATTTCCACAGGCTTTGAGATTGTCCTCAACCTCTTGAGCATAAATGAACATTTGTTGCAAGGTAACAAACCTCCTTTCTAGGAGAAGAAGAGAAAAATTTGGTTGAAGAGTCATTACATAACACAGACTAGCAACAGATTCAGGAGGTCGGATATCCAATGGCATGCTGCAATAAAAACTATAAAATCTCCTGTTGAAAATGGAAAGAGTTTCATCTTCCCCTCTTTTCAAATCATAAAACTCAGTTAAGTACTGGTCAAGAGATTTGTTCTCTCCCTAGTACCTTGAAAATGCACCACATAACTCATCCCATGAACCAATGGAACCAACCTCTAGATTTTTAAACCACAAAGCAGCATCTCCAACCAAAGATTTGACAAATAACCTCATAACAACATCCTCATGCATGATTTCCAAATTGTCAATGAAATTCTGAAAAGCTCCCAAATGTTTCTCAGCTATAATATGAACTTCTCCAACAAAAAAAGGCAGATATTCTAAACACTTGGGAGGGTAAGGATGAAGAGTAGATGGCAGCTTTAAAGGTTTGAACATTTTTTCTCTTTCTCTGGAATTAACATCAGTAGGATGAAAGTGAGGTTCAATGGATTGATTGCAAATTTCAGCAGTGGTGGTAGAAGATGGTACTATGATCAGAGAAGGTGTTGAATCAGTTGTATCATTTACATGGTTACAGGGTTGATCATGTTCAAGAAGGATTTGAATACAAACATTGTTCTCATATGTTTTAGATGAAGGACTAGGGTCAACATCAACTATGTAATAAGAATGAAAATCTTCTTCTTTCAAAGAGGGATATACAGTAGTGGGCTTATGGTCATCAGAGTAAACAAAGCAAAGGATAATTCTCCTGATATATGAAGGAAAGGATAGGAAAGAACTGATAAAAAATAATATGAGCTCTTGAAGGAAACTAATATCTTGATACCTAGATTTCCTGTGTCTTCCTTCCATTTTTTATTTGAGCTCATTCCTTAGTGGAGTCCTATAACTCGATATGAATCACCAACAAGTTCTTAAAATGTGTGGAGTCGCCATGGTGAAAAACAATTGCAGTCTTATATGTCACCAATCCTTGCTCACCATCAATAACCGGTAGTAATTTGTGTCATACAACCCACGAAAGATATTCAACTTCATCCCCGACAATGGTGCCAAAAATGTTAGCACTAGAAGTTCTTCTTAGACTTCTTTAAGAACAAGCCTAATACCCATTAAGATTTCAAAAATTAAATCAATTTAAATTGGGTGGATCAGCAAGAAAGAACAAAGAGGACAATAGTCGGATTGTAGATCGGTGATCTACCATTGTGAATGGAGTCAAAACCACTCTGCAGATTAAAGGCAATCAAGCTAAATATCAGGTTAAGATTTTATATGATGATGATTGGAAGAAAGGAAAGTGAACAAAAGAAGAATGTCTACTAAACAGAGATCCTCTCTACGAAATAGATTGAAAAGAAGCTTGAATAGAAACAGTGATTAACAGGGCATCTACAGCAGATCCTTTGTTGCTCAGGGATCCATTAATCAAAGGTAACCTTTAATCTTCAAAAGCCTGCAATATATTCAATCTAGAAGATAACAAAAGAAATAGGAAAACAAAGAAGACAAGCTGATAAACAACTCTCATGAATCTTCAATGGAAGAAATGCTAATTACAACAGGCCCTCGGGCTTACAAATGAGCACACACAGGAAAATCGTATGGCTCCAACTCTCTCCAACCTCTCTTGGATCATGAATCCAACATTTTTCTCATCAAAAACTCTTTAATTTACAATGAATAATATCTATCTACCCTAAGGAGGTCGAAAACAAGGAGTTACATAGGATCCTCCTCCATTTAGGAGTCTTGTTACAAAAGATTCCAACAAAATCCTAACAAACTTCTATTTTTTTGGGATTTTGTATATAATGATAAATGTCTTTTGAAATAGGTCATTCTAATTGATATGGAGATGAAACACATGTCCCTCATATCCAACTAAATCCCAGGATACCATTCGAACCTTCCTTGACAGGTGGCAACCTCCAAACAAGGCGAATATCCAACAACTATGCAAAATAGAAAGTTTGCAGCGCACTAGTATTTTAATTTTATCTCTCAAATGCCAAACTGGGTCAAGCTAAAATTTTGTCGGCAAGTCAACAAGGCTATCATTCTCCTCCACAAAATTTTTTAGAGAAACCCACATCACCATTTTATAGTTATGATCAAATATTTAGCAGCAACTACTACAGGAAATGAGTTTGCAGCGCCCCTGTCTGTCAGTTCGCAGCTCCAATTTCAAGAATTTTACTAAACCCCCACCTCAACCTTTCAAAATGGTATGAAAAACTTCATAGAGTACATGGTATCTTTGAGGCTGATGTGGATCTTGATAAGTCCAAACGTGAGTGCCTGCAACCTATCCAAGCTACAACCCTCTCTTTCCTCTAGTTCGTAGCGCCTGTAGCAGTTCGAAGTGCTTATGTTTGTGAGTTTGCAACGCTAATTTCAAAATGGATCATGCACTTCCAGAAAGTTGTTAGAAAATTTGGTGACACAATCCCTTAAAATGGTTAAAAAGCAGACCCTGATAACCATAAAATCTTTTTGAAAAGATCCTTTAAAGCAATGATTAGAGATGAAAACAAAATGTACTTGGAGTACGTTGCAAACTCTCCTAGTGAGTTGGCAGCACACAAACTTAACTTGAGTTGACCCATACAACCTTATGTGTTAACAGGTACGATTGAGCCTCCTTAGTTAGATCCATGAGATATTGGGTTGAGTACTACCATTGGACCCCATCAGTATATCAGAGAGCTATAGCACAGGGAAATCCTTTGTCTGTAGGGACCCTTGTTTCCAGAACAAAATAAAACAGAAACAAAGTGAAAATTTTGCACATCTATTGTGCAAAACCCTACTTCCTACATCCAAGTTGCGAAATTAATATACAATTTTAACTATTAAGAATTTGGGAATTGCATCACTACAGTATTCTTTAGACAGAAGTATAACTCCACATGAGTTATAAAAAAAAATTAGTGGTCCCACAAGCACTCTTATTTGGGACATATCCCATTCTATTCCTATCTTCGCATTGACAACAGTGGCACCCCTCACTCATAAACATTTTTTTCAATGGACACACCAACCCTCCCCGACACCCTTACTTGGGACTTATCCCACTAGATTCATCTCCTCACATTGATCATCGTGGTACCCTTCTCCCCTAATCCTTTTTGTGCAGACTCGCCATCCCTATTCTTGCCCACTTATCTCCCAAATGGCCCAAACCCGCAACCAAGACCTTGACAGTCGCATCAAAGCCCTGGACAAAGCCCACACCCAAATCAGGACTGAGATCACTAAAATCACTTCAAATAATGTTTCTCCCTCAATTCAAAATTTGACACCCTCTTTGAAACTGTGAAAAACTTTACAGCAGTTATTAGTCAATCCTGAGGCCCTACCTCATCTAAACAACCTTCACACCAAGAGGGAATTGACTCCTTCCATTCCATGTCCTTTCAATCTAACTCATTGACGTGTCACTTGTGTTTTCCTAAAGTTGAGGTGAATAAATTTGATGGCTCGGACCCCACAAGGTGGGTCACTCAAATGGAGCATTGTTTCTCATTGCATGGCATTACCGATGACTTGATCAAACTTCATGTCGGTGTTCTTTATTTGAATTCTCAAAGCGCATTGTTAATTACCACAACACCAGAATCTAGTTGTTGGAACCGATGATCTTGGAATCGTGGATCTGTAACTACATTTGATTTCTTACATACAACCTTCTACAAATGGGCATAAACACATATATAGGACTAATTAAGTGTTGTATGGTGTTATGCATAAACTTCATATGTTATAGTGATGCATAGTGGTTCCTTCAACCCCCCTTGACTCGCTCAAGCCCATGAGAATTGGCAATTACCTAGAGCAAATCACAATTGCACAGAGACATTTATTTCAGATGGAATTACAACGTTCTCATACTAATTAATTCATTGGTGCTTCGTTTACACTCTATGCAAGTGGAGGTAGCTACCTACATCCAACTCTTTGGTCAATTAGAGCCTAAAATGGCAATGCATAGTGCATCCATACACTCCCATGTTGTGCCAATTTCATTGCCACCTATAGCTATATGTGAATAGGCTTTCAATTATAAATTATACATAGACATTGTTAATGCCTCGGGGCTATGGTGTTTGAAAAAATGAATGAAGTAGGCTATGGTGTTTGAAAAAATTATAAATTACCGAGCATATGCTAGGAGGCAACCATTTCCACTGCAAGGATGATATTGGTGGTGACGAGCACTTTCCTCGGTAAGAGGGAGTGTTGAGATTTGGGTACCTTGGAAAGTGGTCCCCATGTGCTTATGAGTCTCTAAGCACAAATGGGGAAGACTATTACCCTTGTACTTTACTTTATGATTCTAATTTCACTTTGACATAGGAGTTTTAAGTCAAAAGTGAAATATGTCAATTAAGTCATAAAGTGACAATTAATTCACAATGTGGATGAATTAATAGACATAAAGAAACTAAGGAAAGTGGGTTTCCTTAGTGAAATTTTTGGATGAGATCTCACCCATTGATTAGACTTGGCTAGATCTAATCTAGGCCATTGATCTTTTAGGGTTGGATCAAAGAGGCTAAAGAGAGGGTAAAGTGAGTTTTGGAGACTCATTCTTCACTTGTGAGTTTTGGAGAAGAGAAGAGGGGTGCATTTCTTGAGGAGAAGGAGGGTGCACTTCATGAGGGTTTGAGCAAAACCCTTGAGAGCTTGAGGAGAATATTGTGGTTGGTTTGAGCTTGCATGGAGAGCATTTCCATGGAGCCATAGCTTCCATTTCTGAGAGGGAGCATTTTCATGGAGGAGGGGCACATCTAGGAGAGGAGGGCGCATTTATTATCCTTCATATGCTCATCAAAGGAGGAGGACTTGTCAGATTGAGATAAGGTTTGATGCATAGGGAGAGGAGAGCTTGGACACTTGTTTCTATGGAGAGAGACATTCAATTTATGGCTCAATTTATTTATGGTGATCATTTCTGCTAGGAGGAGGGCACACCTGTTGAGAGGACTGGAAACTACCTAGTAGCAGATTTGCTTGGAGGATTTGAGCTCTGACAGTTTCAGTGGAGAGGCAGCATAAGAGAGGAAATTCCTGTGGAGGGATTTCTTCATTGGTTTGCAGATAAGCTAGGGTGCTTCAATTCAGTGCAGAGGGCAACAAAGGGAGAGGGCGCACCACAGTTTGGGCACTTCTTTCTCTGGTTCTTGTGGCAAGGCTCGCGAGGAGCTTGCTATGTATACAAGTTCCATTGTATTTCATTACTTTTTGTATCTCTTGCTTTGATCATCATTATATAGACATATATCCCAAACTGGTTTTCCCCGGGGGAGTTTTATCCAGGGTCATGTTGACCAAAAATACCTGTGTACAAAAATGCATGTGTTAGTCTCTTAGATCTGTTCATTTTCAACTGTAAAGATCTTTAGGTGTGTTGTACTTATTTTAGTATGCATGTGCTAACTTTTGGTTACTAAAAGTACATGCTAGAGCACCTAAAATTGGAAGTGCAACCGTAACAAATCAACAAGAAGTTCTTGGATTGTTGGTTTTCCTAAAACAACAACAAATACTTTATCAGAGAGTTGAAACTTAGAGTCAATCTATGGTCAAAGACAGATCCAATTGACAAGCTTGATAGGACCTAAAAATATTCATGGTATCAGAGTTGAGGTGGCTGATTTTTGAGCAGTTTGGAAAGCATATGTGTTGGTTGTCATATACATCTTCTTGGCAGATTTTTGTGGACAACCATTGACTCATTCAGTGGTTGTTAGAGGGCATATTTTTGTAGAGGACAGTTGGGTAGTTTTTGGCACTTGTGGACAACCTCTTTTCACACCTGCGTGGACAGGAGTGAGGTTGTAGTTGACGACCTCTTTTCACACCTACTGACTAGAAGTGAGGTCATGGATTTGCTTGCCTCTTTTCACACCTGTGTTGACAGGAGTGAGGCAACGTTCTTTTGCATTGGGAGCATCAGAGTGAGCACAGTGTGACAGACATGTCGATATCTCATATGCGTATTGAGGACAGGCTAGCCGGGGCTACAAAGTGGTCACCTTGGAAGGCGAGGATGGTCTTTGTCTTAGAGGACCTCGCGCTATGGGACATAGTCGAGGCAGTTGTTCCTCCCATTCATGTCACTACTCTCATCTTGGTGGCAGAATTCAGGAGAAGAAACAACAAGGCAAAGAGAATCATTTGTGATGTTGTGAGAGATTGCATTATTCCCCACTTTACTGGGAAGACTTGTGCAGTCAAGATGTGGGCATCTCTGTGCAAGTTGTATGACATCTCTAATGAGAACCGGAAGATGGTTCTTCCTGACCGACTCAGGGGAATTCACATGCTCGAGGATGAGTCAGTTACTTCATTCCTTTGTAGATACACTGAGATCAAAGACGAGCTTGGATCGGTCAGAGAGGTGGTGAACCCTAACTCTTTGGTGAGGCAATATATGAATAGCTTCACCAAACCATGGGGTCCATTTGTACGGGGCATTGTTGCCAGGGAGGTTATGCCTACATGGGAGAGGATGTGGGATGACTTTGTCCAGGAGGAGATTAGGCTTGTAGCCAAGTCTTTTGGACAGTAGCAGCAGCAACAGTCAGTTTTGGGTGTTGAGGACCTTGCTCTTTGGACAAAGGGCAAGAAGAAGACCGACCGTGGAGTTTGGCAGGGTCCCAAGTTTGGGGCCCCACCACAGGGAGGAGAGAGCAACAACAACAGTGGGCAGAGGAGAGACATGAGCACAATGAGATGATTTGCTTGTGGAGAGATGGGTCACTATGCAGGACAATGTCCCAAGAAGAAGAAGAAGCAGGAGGATGTGTCAGCAGCGACAATAGAGGAGATAGAGTTCAGTGATAAATTTTCCAGAGAGTGTGTATTCATGACTACCTTGTCTGCTATTACACCATTCAACACTAGATGGGGAGACAGAGTTGAACAGGACCGATTGACTCACATCAGTGATTCAGAAGGAGATGAGATTCAGTGTCCCTGGACATCTTCAGAGTGGGTGATTGGTCCACCCAGTATAGCTACAGTTTAAGAGCAGTCGAGCAGATATAGAGTTGGTGCTACAACTTCAGTGCATCAGAGGTTGATGAGGAGGAGCAGCAGGGCACCACGGAGGCTTGAGCCTCACATAGCTTCTAAGATGGACAGATCAGTTTCCGGATCCACTTCAGGTGGAGGTGACTTGGTGAGAGGCCAAGTTCACGACTCTTGGTGAGAGACTAAGAGGGGGAGACTCTTGGTGAGATGCCAAGAGTAGAGACTCTTGGTGAGAGGCCAAGAGTAGAAGGAAATCCTTGGTGGGAGACCAAGGTGGAGATCTTCGATGTGATGCCGAGATCTAGGTGATGTTGGATAGATGGAGAGTCAGTGTCATTTATAGATCATACAGATTGAGTAGATCTGTGACAGAGTCCACTTTCAGTGATCAGGGTACAGTCATACTCACCGAGCATATGCGAGGAAGAAACCATGTCCACTGCAGGGATGATATTGGTGGTGACGAGCACTTTCCTCGATAAGAGGGAGTGTTGAGATTTGGTTACCTTGGAAAGTGGTCCCTAGGTGCTTATGAGTCTCTAAGCACAAAGGGAGAAGACTATTACCCTTGTACTTTACTTTATGATTCTAATTTCACTTTGACTTAGGAGTTTTAAGTCAAAAGTGAAATATGTCACTTAAGTCATAAAGTGNATAAAGCAACTAAGGAAAGTGGGTTTCCTTAGTGAAATTTTTTGGATGAGATCTCACCCATTGATTAGACTTGGATAGATCTAATCTAGGCCATTGATCTTTTAGGGTTGGCTCAAAGAGGCTAAAGAGAGGGTAAAGTGAGTTTTGGAGACTCATTCTTCACTTGTGAGTTTTGGGGAAGAGAAGAGGAGCACATTTCTTGAGCAGAAGGAGGGCACACTTCATGAGGGTTTGAGCAAAACCCTTGAGATCTTGAGGAGAAGCTTGTGGTTGGTTTGAGATTGCTTGTGGTTGGTTTGAGCTTGCATGGAGAGTATTTCCATGGAGCCATAGCTTCCATTTCTGAGAGGGAGCATTTTCATGGAGGAGGGGCACATCTAGGAGTGGAGTGCACATTTATTATCCTTCATATGCTCATCAGAGGAGGAGGACTTGTCAGATTGAGATGAGGTCTGATGCATAGGGAGAGGAGAGCTTGGGTGCTTGTTTCTATGAAGAGAGACATTCAGTTTATGGCTAAGCTTATTTATGGTGATCATTTCTGCTAGAAGGAGGGTGCACCTGTTGAGAGGACTGCAACTACCTAGTAGTAGATCTGCTTGGAGGATTCGAGCTCTGACGGTTTCAGTGGAGAGGCAGCACAGGAGAGGACATTCATGTGAAAGGATTTCTTCATTGGATTACAGATGAGCTAGGGTGCTTCAGTTCAGTGCAGAGGGAAACAAAGGGAGAGGGCGCACCACAGTTTGGGCACTTATTTCTCTGGTTCTTGTGGCAAGGCTCATGAAGAGCTTTCTATGTATACAGGTTCCATTGTATTTCATTACTTTTTGTATCTCTTTCTTTGATCATCATTATATAGACATATATCCCAAACTGGTTTTCCCCAGGGGGGTTTTATCCAGGATTATGTTGACCAAAAATACATGTGTACAAAAATGCATGTGTTAGTCTCTTAGATTTGTTCATTTTCAGCTGTAAATATCTTTAGGTGTGTTGTACTTATTTTAGTATGCATGTGCTAACTTCTGGTTACTAAAAGTACATGTTAGAGCACCTAAAATTGGAAGTGCCACTGTAACAAACCAACAAGAAGTTCTTGCACTGTTGGCTGTCTTAAAACAACAAAAAATACTTTATCAGACAGTTGAAACTTAGAGTCAATCTGTGGTCAAAGACAGACCCAGTTGACAAGCTTGATAGGACCTGAAAATCTTCACCATTTCCTAGGACAAACACTCATGTAAAAACAAGACACCAAGTCCACCATTTCGCTGTCAATAGCAAATCTAAGGTACATTTATAGGTTGTAGAAAGCATTTGTAAATGAAACCACTTCATTTCCCTCGAAAACTATCAATCAAGTTACATAACTTTAAAACCAAACTCCATAATATCACTTTCATTCGAGATTTGTATTCTTAACATAAATTGTTGGTGGATTTAAAGTGATAAATGCTTCATATACTAAATCTTTATTTAACTTTCTAAATATATTTTATAGAAAAAACATTAACTCTTATTGAATCAAGAGAACACTAAATTTCAATGATCATGAAATAAAGTCTCTAAAATCATACATCTAATCTAACATTTAATGGACAACTTTAACATATTCTTCAAAACTACGTCAACGACAAACACTTCCACTCTTCAATGCTTCATTAGAGGTGGAGCTATACACATTTTCATCTCAAACTTGCAATGAAAATTTCCATGTTTCTCCAATATCACTATAGAGTTTACTTCACTGTATACAAGAACTTATGACATATGTCCTATGAAAATTTATCATGACCTTTAAAATTTTGCATATTCAACCATCTATTGTGATTTTTCGTAGGGATTCTCAAGTAAGAATGTTGTTAAATAGATGTGTCAATATGTCTAATGGACTATCAAGCATATAACAAATAAAAACAGAAATATATTGTTTGCGATGTAAAAGTTGTAGAATGTTGTTGGACTTCTTATTGTGACCAAACACCTCCTAGATTAAAAGCATCACTGTTTGGCACATAAACTGGCACTTTTTGTTTAAATATAAAAGCATGCATGCGACTCAAATATTTGTTGTTCTATTGGAACAAGTTCATAACTTATATCTCCTATTTGCATCACCATTGGCCATTAGTGTACATGGGAACACATAAGTGCTTACATAATTTTCCAATGAAAGTTCTTCGTTCTTGCCTCCCTCTATTGAAAAATTTATTGTACATCAAGCACAACATCCAATATTGTCACTTATTTGATAACATAAATAGTTGCCTAAAAATTTTCAATTCAAAAGCTTTATATTCTCTCCTTGACACTATAAAGCAAAGTGTACAATTTGGACCTTTGAATTTGACCCAAGTTTATGGGTTCAGTTTTGATGCCTATAATCCAAACAACCATTATCAATGCTTTTTTGTTATAATGGATATACATTAAAACTCCCATAATAGTCTCTCAAAGCTAATATTTATCCATTGTCCTTGAGTGGAGCAAGATGGGTTTGTCCAAAAATAATGCATATTATGTTGTATGTTATCACCAAGTTGGTAATCGCAAGATTTGTTAGCTTGAACTTATCAAAATGTTGAGTAACTAAGCCAAAATCATGAAAATAATGTCAGTAAATGCTTTCTCTATTCAATTGAAACTCGCCCTTATTTCTCAACTCTCGAAGGTAACAACAATGGAAACTACTTAAGAATGAGTGTTCAAGTTTTATTTCATTAAAGGAATTCTTGAGTTCGTCTGATGACAATGAAGATGTCATGCTTTCAATTTGTAACACGTTTGACATTAACAAGACAATCAGGAAAACGTAGCAGAAAGATGATAGACACAAGGAAGATCAAGTTGTCATGGTAAAAGGATGATAAAGGCAATAGGAAAATGGACTAAACAAAATAAGGTAGGAATGGCCAATCAACAAGCAGAATATAACAAATTTGGACAGATAAAATAAAAATAAAATAGAAATGAAAAACATAGATGAACTAAAACAAGATGAAACATGATATGCATAAGTCTAGAAGAGCAAGTGGAATGAAAATGTAGGTTCAAATAAACATAGTGTATGCAACAATCAAAATGAAAAAGGGCAAAACATAATTGGAATGGCAAAATGGAATGGGAAGCAATGGAGAGGATATGTGGAGCAAAGAAAGGATGTTGAGAATAAAAAGTTGAATATATTTGTTTATTGAAATTAGATATAAGAAAACCAGTGAGTAGGAAATGTAATTGTATATTTTTAAAAATAAATTCCATTTTTCTCTTCATTTCACTTACTATTTTCTTCCTTTTTTTATTCTCTTTTTCTTCCCAATTTTGTTTTTGTTTTTTTCTCCTCAATATATTGCTTTACTCTTTCTTCCATTTTTTTTTTTATTTTTGAAAATATAAGTAAATCAAAGATGACAACAAAACCAACAACATTAATGGTGCAATAGTTGGGACACATGGAAATAGCAAAGTTCTAATACAATTCAGTATCACTTAGTTACAAGAGATAACAATACGATAATAATATTTGATGTGTAAATATTACAAAATGATTAGATGCTACAAATGGTGGTGTATCACTTAGTTACAAGAGATAACAATACGATAATAATATTTGATGAGTAAATATTACAAAATGATTAGATTCTACAAATGGTGGTGTATGTACACATTCAAAATAGAGGCAAGAGATGTAATACTTGCCAAACACCTCTTAATATAGTGAAGTGATAATCTCATAGATTTAATATGTTCCGTAACAAATACTTTTCTTAGCAAAACAACATATGAAAACCATTCTATCAAAACCTTCTCCACAAGAACCGTGTCCCTTTCATGCTCATAATGAAGAACATAATTAGCTACCAATCACTCTAAAACCTATTGTTGTGAAGTTGATTCACCGGTAATAGTTGACATAATGTTG
>JASDQU010011271.1:137859-155872 GCA_032191745.1 Picea mariana
AAATTTTTGGATGAGATCTCACCCATTGATTAGACTTGGCTAGATCTAATCTAGGCCATTGATCTTTTAGGGTTGGCTCAAGAGGCTAAAGAGACGGTAAAGTGAGTTTTGGAGACTCATTCTTCACTTGTGAGTTTTGGAGAAGAGAAGAGGGGCGCATTTCTTGAGGAGAAGGAGGACGCACTTCATGAGGGTTTGAGCAAAACCCTTGAGAGCTTGAGGAGAAGCTTGTGGTTGGTTTGAGTTTTCATGGAGAGTATTTCCATGGAGCCATAGCTTCCATTTCTGAGAGGGAGAATTTTCATGGAGGAGGGGCGCATCTAGGAGAGGAGGGCACATTTATTATCCTTCATATGCTCATCATAGGAGGACTTGTCAGATTGAGATGAGGTCTAATGCATTGGCAGAGGAGAGCTTGGGTGCTTGTTTATGTGGAGAGAGACATTCAGTTTATGGCTCAGTTTATTTATGGTGATCATTTTTGCTAGGAGGAGGGTGCACCTGTTGAGAGAACTGGCAGCTACCTCGTAGCAGATCTTCTTGGAGGATTCGATCTCTGACAGTTTCAATGGAGAGGCAGCACAGGAGAGGAAATTCCTGTGGAGGGATTTCTTCATTGGGTTACAGATGAGCTTGGGCACTTCAGTTCAGTGCAGAGAGCAACAAAGGGAGCGGGGGCACCACAGTTTGGGCACTTCTTTCTCTGGTTGTTGTGAAAAGGCTTGTGAGGAGCTTTCTAATGTATATAGGTTCCATTGTATTTAATTACTTGTTCTATCTCTTGCTTTGATCATCATTATATAGACATACATCTCAAACTAGTTTTCCACCGGGGGGGGTTTATCCAGGGTCATGTTGACTAAAAATACCTGTCTACAAAAATGCATGTGTTAGTCTCTTAGATCTATTCATTTTCAGCTGTAAAGATCTTTAGGTGTGTTGTACTTATTTTAGTATGCATGTGCTAACTTCTAGTTACTAAAACTACATGCTAGAGCACCTAAAATTGGAAGTGCAACTGTAATAAATCAGCAAGAAGTTCTTGGACTATTGGTTGTCCTAAAACAACAACAAATACTTTATCAGACAATTGAAACTTAGAGTCAATCTATGGTCAAATACAGACCCAGTTGACAAGTTTGCTAGGACCTGAAAATCTTCACCATTTCCTAGGACAGACACTCATGTAAAAACAAGACACCAAGTCCACCATTTCCCTGTCAATAGCAAATCTAAGGTACATTTATAGGTTGCAGGAAGCATTTGTAAATGAAACCACTTCATTTCCCTTGAAAACTTTCAATCAAGTTACATAAATTTAAAACCGAACTCCACAATATCACTTTCATTCAGGATTTGTATTCTTAACATAAATTGTTGGTGGAATTAAAATTATAAATACTTCATATACTAAATCTTTATTTAACTTTCTAAATATATTTTATAGAAAAAAAATTAACTCTTATTGAATCAAGAGAACACTAAATTTCAATGATCATAAAATAAAGTCTCTAAAATCATACATCTAATCTAACAGTTAATGGACAACTTTAGCATATTCTTTAAAACTATGTCAATGACAAACACTTACACTCTTCAGTGCTTCATTAGAGGTGGAGCTATACACATTTTCATCTCAAACTTGTAATGAAAATTTCCATGTTTCTCCAATATCACTATAGAGTTTACTTCATCGTATACAAGAATTTATGACTTATGTCCTATGAAAATTTATCATGACCTTTAAAATTTTGCATATTCAACCATCTATTGTGATTTTTCATAAGGATTCTCAAGTAAGAATGTTGTTAAATAGATGTGTCAATATGTCTAATGGACTATCAAGCATATAACAAATAAAAACACAAATATATTGTTTGCGATGTAAAAGTTGTAGAATGTTGATGGACTTCTCATTGTGACCAAACACCTCCTAAATTAAAAGCATCATTGTTTGGCACATAAACTGACACTTTTTGTTTAAATATAAAAGCATGCATGCTACTCAAATATTTGTTGTTCTATTGGAACAAGTTCATAACTTATATCTCCTATTTGCATCACCATTGGCCATTAGTGTACATGGGGACACATAAGTGCTTACATAATTTTCCAATGAAAGTTCTTTGATCTTCCCTCCCTCTATTGATAAATTTATTGTACATCAAGCACAACATCCAATATTGTCACTTATTTGATAACATAAATAGGTCCCTAAAAATTTTCAATTCAAAACCTTCATATTCTCTCCTTGACACTATAAAGCAAAGCGTAAAATTTGGACCTTTGAATTCGACCCAAGTTTATGGGTTCAATTTTGATGCCTATAATCCAAACAACCATTATCAATGCTTTTTTGTTATAATGGATATACATTAAAACTTACATAATAGTCTCTCAAAGATAATATTTATCCATTGTCCTTGAGTGGAGCAAGATGGGTTTGGCCAAAAATAATGCATATTCTGTTGTATGTTATCACCAAGTTGGTAATCGCAAGATTTGTTAGCTTGAACTTATCAAAATGTTGAGTAACTAAGCCAAAATCATGAAAATAATGTCAGTAAATGATTTCTCTATTCAATTGAAACTCACCCTTATTGCTCAACTCTCGAAGGTAACAACAATGGAAACTACATAAGAATGAGGGTTCAAGTTTTATTTCATTAAAGGAATTCTTGAGTTCGTCTGATGACAATGAAGATGTCATGCTTTCAATTTGAAACACGTTTGACATTAACAAGACAATCAGGAAAAGGTAGCAGAAAGATGATAGACACAAGGAAGATCAAGTTGTCATGGTAAAAGGATGATAAAGGCAATAGGAAAATGGACTAAACAAAATAAGGTAGGAATGGCCAATCGAAAAGCAGAATATAACAAATTTGGACAGATAAAATAAAAATAAAATAGAAATGAAAAAACATAGATGAACTAAGACAAGATGAAACATGATATGCATAAGTCTAGAAGAGCAAGTGGAATGAAAATGTAGGTTCAGATAAACATAGTGTATGTAACAAGCAAAATGAAAAAGGGCAAAACATAATTGGAATGGCAAAATGGAATGGGAAGCAATGGAGAGGATATGTGGAGCAAAGAAAGGATGTTGAGAWTAAAAAGTTGAATATATTTGTTTATTGAAATTAGAKATAAGAAAACCAGYGAGTAGGAAATGTAATTGTATATTTTTAAAAATAAATTCCATTTTTCTCTTCATTTCACTTACTATTTTCTTCCTTTTTTTATTCTCTTTTTCTTCCCAATTTTATTTTTTCTTTTTTCTCCTCAATATATTGCTTTACTCTTTCTTCCATTTTTTTTTATTTTTGAAGATATAAGTAAATCAAAGATGACAACAAAACCAACAACATTAATGGTGCAATAGATGGGGCACATGGAAATAGCAAAGCTCTAATACAATTCAGTATCACTTAGTTACAAGAGATAACAATACAATAATAATATTTAATGAGTAAATATTACAAAATGATTAGATGCTACAAATGGTGGTGTATCACTTAGTTACAAGAGATAACAATACGATAATAATATTTCATGGGTAAATATTACAAAATGATTAGATGATGATTAGATGCTACAAATGGTGGTGTATGTGCACGTTCAAAATAGAGGCAAGAGATGTAATACTTGTGAAACACCTCTTAATATAGTGGAGTGATAATCTCATAGATTTAATATGTTCCGTAACAAATACTTTTCTTAGCAAAACAACATATGAAAACCATTCTATCAACTACAAAATCATCCTCCGACTCAGAGTCTTCAGGCTCCTAGTACTGCTCAAGGACATTTTCCACTGCAATAGTTGAAGTAGCGATGCTAGCAAAAGCATGAGTTGGCCGAATTGCGCGACTAGTGTTTGCATGTGCCATGCTTGGTTCTTCGCTTTCTCCACTTCTCCTAGTGGAACTGAATCCAAACCCAAACCCAAGTCATCCATATCTAAATCAAGATCAAACTCTATTGGGTGAGACTCCTCTACCCATTCTAAAGTTGGATCAATATCATCCAACACAATGGAATTTGTATCAGGTCTTTTGTTTAGTTGTGTTTTAGCTGGAGGTTGTACTGCACGAAGATGAGATCATTTAACCATTTTTTTTCCAAACGGTTTCTCTTCTTCCTGTGAATTCACTCAAAGCGGACCAATTATGCTCACATCCAGAAGCACTGCAAGTTTGGCTCAGGAATCGAATTGCAAACTTTTGTAATTGAGGACATTGGCTACCAAATGACTTCCACCAATGTGCTACAAAGACAAAGTTAGTTTAATGAATTAGATTATGACTATGGCTAGAAAATCAAGTATTTAAAGTTTAAAGTTTAAACAATTGAACTTAAAAAAACTTTGGAATTACTTACTCGTTGGTCCACATCTCTTGCAATCTTTGCTAGGTTTTTTCCAAAGGTACCTGTGGCTCTACTAAAATCATTGATTTGTCGATGTACTTCTAGTTGGTTTGTCTCATCAGGGACCATGCACTCCAAGCACTCGTACAATCCATCTTTCACCTCCCCGGTATGATCTTCTCCTAACTGAGCTTTGTAATGATACCTTGGGTTCAGGAAACACCCAACTGCATGTATGGGACAATGGAGTTGATTGTTCCATTTGTTATCGGTGATCTCCTAGATAGGCCCATACTTAGCTACTCTATCCTTGTAGGTTGTCTTTATCTACTCCTTTTATTGATACATAGCCTTGTAGATGTAACCTATGGCCAATGTTTCCCCATCCACCAACCGGAACACCTGAACAAGGGGCTCGACAAGTTTCACAAACTTTGTTTCTTTTTTCCAAAAAGTATTTTCAAAAACTTTGTTTTTGGTGTCTTTTCCATCTTGTTTCTGATCCCACAAAAATTCGTTCCATTCATCATTGTTTAACATTTTTTTCAAATTTTGTGCTTCAGAAATGAGAGATTGCAATGTGAGGAAGTGAGTTGCAAATCTCATGATGGCAAGCCTAACAAGCTCGTTGCACCCAATGTTTTTCCTCATTACTTTCAATACCCATGAGTGGTTGTAGATGTGTTTTGTGATACACTAGCATGCTCTACAACATTCTTGATCCAATCCTCTTTGTCTATGTCCTCAAGCATGCGGTTTATGCAATGTGCTGCACATGGGGTCCAAAATATGGCTCTATATTTTGACTCTAACATCTTACCAGCAAGAACATAGTTAGAGGCATTATCTATAATAACCTCAAAAACATTTGTCTCCCCCACTATCATAACAATCTCCTCCAAAAGATGAAATAACAGGTTTCCATCTTTCACCTTATCAAATGCATCAACTGATTTCAAAAACATAGTTCCTTGAGAGCAAGAGACAAGGAAATTTATGATTGTATAGTTCTTTCCATTAGTCCACCCATCTGACATGATGAATCTTTAAAATCCTTCAAATATCCATCTCTGGACAAAACCTCTTTTGCAAAAGAGAACCCCTCTAGTTATGTATGCTAGGGCCTTTGAAGCCATTTTCTGCAGCAATAACAAAATCCCACAAAGGTTGGTAATAAGGTGAGCCAACAACATTGAAGAGGATATCTACATCATACCACCATCTAGCAATGTATTCAAAAGCATACTCTTTGTATTGCTTCTTCCTGTTATAACCCTATATTTCATAGGATCAATTGGTGACTGGAGATTTTTACTCTTGATGTAGTTTGGTTGGAAATAATATTTTATTCTTGCAAATTATTTTCAAAAAGAAAGAAAAAAGAAAAGAAAGAAAAGAAAAAGAATAAAAGAGGGCATAAAAGAAAATGGATAAAAGCCTCATGCAATAACAATGACTTGATCCATACAGTTTAATCATGGTTAAGTCTCTTTGAATTTATGTTGAGAGGTTTAGTGAATAAGATTTGGCTAAACTGTTTAATCTTAGCCAAGTAGATAGGTTAGGTAGCGACTAAATTTGATCAAATTGTTTAATCTTGATCAAATAGCCCCAGGATAGAGTAATTTCTTAGTCCAACAGTTTAATCTGGGCTAATGTGTAGGTAGGTAGGATAGAACATAGACTAACTAGTTTTTTCTTCAATAAAACATGAATGATGATCGATGAAAAGTCATGATTTTGATGTTTGAAGTGTTTTTCCTAACCCCATGGTGACAAATGCAAGAGAAGCAACGCAAAAACCCACAAAAAGAGCACTATCCTAACTTTTGGTTACATCTTTTGATTTGCGCCCAAAAATTAAAAAGTGTGCATAGATCTATGGCCGATCTTACGGCGCAAAGATCTACGTTTGACAAGAGATTCCAGAACCCCCCCCCACCATTAAATATATAATGGTCGGGGGNGGGGTTCCATTATGGATATTAAAGAGGGTGCATAGATCTACGCTTGATCTATTGGTGCTTGATCGACGACGAACAGGAAATTCTAGACCCCCCCGACCGTTCTATATTTAATGGTTGGGGGGGGTCCGATATGGGTGGTTTTTCCCAGTAGGCCCCATCCTAACGTTGTGCAAATCCACTACGTTGGACCGCCTCCGTTATAAACCATTTATTGCTTACCCCCCCCCTCCGACATACTTCCATACCGACATTTCTTTACCATTGTCGCCTCATGACATCATTCTCCACTATCCCTCTGTCTCATGATGTCATGCTCCACTACCTCCTCTTATAAGTCTTGTCTAATTACTCTACCAGTTTTTCCCCTCCATTCACCTGTCACATGTCATATCCCATTCTCCTATCCTCTAGTTACCTCCCTCCACGTCATCCTGGCACACCCGTCACCCATCCTTTACTTTCCACCTCATATCTCAAGTGATCCGTTGGCCAGTTAATACTGGCTAACATATCCATTAGCTTTTTGACTTGTCCCTCGTGCCCAACGGATACTTGTTCGCCCAATTTTAATCCCATCCTTTCCATTATCGCAATATTCACTTTTCCTGTATACCAAAATTTATTTTTCCCCTGCCATTTCCAACTAGTAACCAAGATAAGCCCAATCACCTACTAACGTTTTTCGTTTCAATTTGCAGGTACCAGTGGAAATTGATGGCGCCAAAATATAAGAAATCAGAGGTCGAGGAAAATCCTTTCCCCCTACCTCTTGTCGATCTCGACCGGATCCTGCTAGCTGACAAAGACTACCTGATCTCAGAGACCATGTGTGAATTCAACTTTGTTAAATTGCAGTCATGGTTTAGGGACACTTTCCTGGATCAAAGTGACGAGATTGGGCTCTGGGAGTCCAATCTCCCCCAATATCTGTTTCCCCAAATCCACCATTTTCCCGAGTTCGCCCTCAAGTGCTAGGTGCATTACCTTCTCGATCAGAGAACCATTGTTTCATCGTTTGGAGAAATCCTTTTCACTATCACACCCGAGGCCATTGACCAAATGATGCAAATATCCAGAGCTGAATCCCCCTCTCCTTTCACGACTGAACTTCTAATTGAAATGTACCAGAATCTGTCTTTTCCCCGGAGAGCGAAGATTTTTGAGCTTTTTCTCCCACAAGATGCCCAATTCCCTAAGAAAAATCTCCCTTACCATTCCTCCATGTTTTCAGAAAAAGGTAACCAAATCATTTCATCGTTATGTTGTTTTCTCCGTTATTTTTCAGATGAATAGGTGGACGAGCCCATCCTGGGTTTCCTATCTATTTTCTCTACCGAAGAAAAGGCCACCACCCAGTTTGACTACAACAATGTTCTAGACGAGAACATGCATAAGCAGCTTTTCAAATTTCCCACAGAGGGCATGTTTCAGTATTATTCAATATTGGCTTACATGTTCATATTCTTTCAAGAAGATAAGATCCCTTTCCCCATGCAGAAAATGGACCAGGACGACAAACCACATCTTGTCACTTCTTGGACTTCGCAACTCAAAAAAAACTCCACAAAGTTTAGTTTCAAGAAATTTATTGAGCAGTTTTACCACCCAGTGGTAAGCATCCTCAGTGGTAGACAAGAGTCGAGGATAAATGAGGAGATCCAAAGAATTTTACACCTCTCGGACCTCGCCAAGACTGGAGACTGGTGTCTGTATCAGAATCACACGGAAATCAGAATTTATGGATGTGAGTTGGCTCCTTTTAAACTTCCCAGATAAGTTCATGTTAGGATATTTACCTTGGAATACATCAGGCAAATGATAAATTCAGACGACACACATTTTGTAGCTTTGAAGAAGAAACAACAGTTGAGAATTAAAGGGCAAATAGGATCCTTTATATGCAAAAGTCGAGCCGTTGGGGAAGAGGCAAACAAGCTACTAAAGGAGATGAAGTTTGGCACCAGTTTCCCTTGGCACTATGATCCGTGTGGGATTATTGCAGAGATGAGATCGAAGAATAAAAATTCCCCATATGCTCATGCACTCAAACTAGAGATTGAGAAATTTTCAAACCAGACAGAGTGGGAGGTAAACACTCTGGAAGACACAGAACCACAGCCCACTCTAGCTGTCATCTCACAAACCACTACACCACAAGTACCTAAGGAGAAAAGACTCAGGAAGGATGTCTCACCTTCCGTCACTGAAATGTCATCGGAAGAGTTCCAGGTTTACACAAAAAGGCCCAAGATCAGTCACACAACTGGAAATTCTGGAGCGGAAGAGACCCAGCCTACCACAATGGTTGAAGGAGAGAATTCATCTATTTTCTCCAGCAGCCAACAAATCACGTCTACTCCTTCATCCAAGAAACAGAATGATACCTCACTGATCAATCAGCCAACTCAAGGAGTTTCAAAGCTGAGTATTTTTGAGAAAAATGAAATGATTAAGAAGAAAAATGAGAGGCTGGCCAGCAACACTTATGCTCAATTCTGGAAGCAAACATCAACAACACATCATAGGTTTCTCTCTCCTTTTGACACAGAGAAGGGGAGAATGTACATGGCCTTTCTTTAGGCACGAGTACCTCATCCAAAGCAAATCACTGACTACAAAAGATCCACACTTGAATTTTATGCTAAGGTTGTACATCCAGTTGGCCAGATGGATCTGCATAGGCAAACTGGAGAGATGGTTTTATCAACATTGGCCAATGCTTCCACTTCTGCTGCCAAATTACAGGTTTCTCTGAACAATGTTTATACCCAATTAAAGCTAGAGAAAATATCATCCTTTGCAAAGGATAATAGGATTAAGTCCTTAGAAGAATTGCTGCTCAAAATTGGGTATGACCCCTCAAATGTGAAAGTAGTTGAGGAGATGCTCAAGAAAAATAATGTTGACATAGCATCTTTGAGGAAACAGCTAAATTTTTCTGCTACAGAAGACTCACAAGCCAAAGAGAAGGTTGAGATAGAAGGTGAGAAGGAGGAGATGCTAAAGTTAATCATGGAACAGAATGCACAGATAAAAGAGATGGAAGCAGAGTTGGAAAGGTTAGTAAAGGAGAAGGAACAAGCAACATCGATGGAAGTCATACCACTGAGTGCAATTCCCCTCACAAGAGTTAGCACAATAACATCTTCAGCAACTACCACAGCAGAATTTCCATCAGTCACCCCATTGACAACTCTAGAAAATTATGTGGAGCTAGCAAGATCAATGGAAGAAATGACCTTACAAGAATCGGAAATCAAAAGGCTGGAAAAAGAGATACAGAATCTCCAGGAGCTTAAATCTTCTTTCCAAGCCAACTACAATATAGAGAGACACACATTAGAAAAACTGAAGCAAGAGCTACAATAGTTGCAAAAGCATACAGTTGTGGGCAAAACACTAGCAGAAGCCAAAGAGACCATTTGGATGGATATCTCCAAATCCATAAATGAAATCTGGCCCATGGTGAAATTCATGTTTGAACAACATGAGCTGGTGTTGAGGAGCAAGCAGGCCATCAACAGGATCAAGGGAGAGTTGGGAGAAATGCCCACAGAAGCAAATGAAATCATCAGGTTTCTCAATTCAAAAACTAAATAAGAGATAGAAAACTTGAAGATGGAGGATAGGACGGAGACCATCCTCGAGGTCAAGAGAGTTCTGACCAAAAGAGGATTGATGTTGCAACTGGAGGAAAAAACCCAGATCATGGAGAGAGGAGTTCAGAGATTCTTCAGCAAGATTGAGGCATTACAGAAGAAAGGTCTTCCTAGTTTATTGGTTCTAAATGACAAGCTGATGACACTTCCCGAATACAAGCAAAAGATTTCCATGGTGGCAAAGGACAGATCCAAATTCTCAGGGCTATAGAGAATCATAACAGGCAAGGCATTCCTAGAAACTCTCCAGTTGGATCTCAATATCCAACATGAAATCAAGTACATTTTTATGACCAAACCGACTTTTTCCAAATATACCGAGATGGATGAAATCTACCGCAGGTTGCTAAAAGTCACTATACCAAATCAGAAAAGATGGGAAGAGTTGTGCGAATTGATCGAGTAGAAGATGAGGTGGACATACAAGTCAGCGTCCAGAACAATCAAAGTCAAGTTGATGACTCGCACAATAACTTTAGGGGTGCAATATTGAAAATGATATTTGATATGCCTCATTTAATATGAATATTTGGTGACAAATTAAGAGACTAAATAGAATTATCTTACATTTGCATCAATTACAAATAGGAAATTTATATTTCCAATTGTCATTTGTTTAATGGTCCACTAGTAGATTGATGTCACATTTAAATAACATAATTCTCACTAATAATTCTACTCAAGCAACATAAGTTAGTTAGATGTTTTACCTAATTTTTTTTATCACAACATTTCCGTCCAATGCAAGGGCCCACAAAAATTTCATAGCTAACAATATCGAAATTTTTTGTGGAGATGGTTAGATGTTTTACCTAATTTTTGTGATCACAACATTTATGTCCAATGCAAGGGCCCAAAAAAAGTTCATAGCTAACAATATCGAAAGTTTTTGTGAACAAGTTTAAGACTCTATATTCAACATTTAAGAAGTTTAATAAATTTACTAATCATGGGTTAATATGGCCATCTTGATTTAACCAAGACTCCAAGCTTCGTAAAAAGGAAAATTCTCAGCAAACTTTAAAGCCAATGGCCACCTTGAGGACCAAAGGCAGCAAAAAGATGAAACAAAGAATCTGATGGTTGGCATTCCAATGAAGCTCTATAATAGAGGGTATTTGCTTGATGCAAGAACAACCCAAGAGAGATGCAAAAGAAATGGAAAGTTGGGAAGAATGGCTCAATAGAAGAAGAATAAGGACTTGGGCTGAAGTTTGCTCAAAGATTAGAGGGCGAAGAGGTATTGAGACTCCACGAGGAGTAGACATTGTCTTTGAGCCAAAACCATCTACATAAATATGCCAACGAGTAAGAATACACGAAATATCCAATGGAGAGTGTATAGCTCCATATTGTAACAATTCTTGAGCATGAATAGAAACCATCAAATGTTGGTTTTCCTATTTAAGTTTCCAAGGTAATATATCTTATCTTTTGTGGTAATCACTTATGTGATTGTAGTGTTCTCTCTTCCAGTTTTTGTTTTGGTGGTATTTAATTCCTACATCTTGTGAATTCTCCTTTAATCACATTATTGTAACCTACTCATTTTCTTTGAATGCTCAAAGAGCATTGCTAATTACCACAACACTAGAATCTGGTTGTTGGAATCGTGGATCTCTAGCTACATTTGATTGTTTACCTACAGCCTTCTATGAATGGGCATAAACACATGTATAGGTCTAATTAAGTGTTGGATGGTGCTATGCATAAACTTCATATGATATAGTGTTGCATAGTGGTTCCTTCAACCCCCCTTGACTTTCTCAAGCCCCCATGAGAATTGGCAATTACCTAGAGCAAATCACAATTGCACAGAGACATTTATTTCACATGGAATTCCAATGTTCTCATACTAATTAATTCATTGGTGCTTCGTTTACACTCTATGCAATTGGAGGTGGCTACCTACATCCAACTCTTTGGTCCATTAAATCCTAAAATTCCAATGCACAATGCAGCCATACACTCCCATGTTGTGCCAATTTCACTGCCACCTATAGCTATATGTCAATAGGATTTCAATTATAAATTATGCATAGACATTGTTAATGCCTCATGGCTATGGTATTTGAAAAAAAGAATGAAGTGATTGGAATTTTGAGTATTTCTCATTCTAAGTATGAGTATTGGGTTTGAACAATTTAAATATTCAAAGCATCTTGTCTAGCTGGTTGGTAGAATTAGAGTGTCGGGTTCGAATATTGTAATAAGAAGAGTTGTTTTATTATTATGAATTAAACCAAAGAGGACTTGCACCCCATTATTGCACATTGGTTTTCCCACCACAAGAAATGCAAACCCATCATTGTAACCATAACTAAATAGATCCATTTCCTCCTATATTGTGAATTCATATTTGAGATGCATGATCTTAGCTTGCTTGTGAATTGCAGAGAAATTATTATTTTATATTCCAAAGTAAGAATCCATGTTGATGAGACATATGAACCATATGCCTACCATTTACAAAGCATATTGGTATTGGAGTGGTTGAATCCATCACCTAGAAGACACTACCAACACTTTGAGGAGAAAACAACCTAGTATAGGTAAAGCACTAAAAAGAGAAAGGTTGGACGACCTAAGGTCCATCAATGTGCAGGTCCTAGAGGAGAATCAACACTTGAAGGATAAGGTACAAAGGTTGGACATGAGGATAACAAACTTAGACAAGGACCTTGAGACTTCTGCAAAAAAAAATTCTTAGTTAAAGGAACACTTCGTTGAATGTCGAGGCTCTCTTACCGCTATCATGCAAATTGGGACAAGGGAAATGGATAGCAATGTTATGCCAAAAATATTTTTCTTGAATAAGTTGTTGTATGACTGTTGGGTATTAGCCATTTAAGTATTCAGATCATTGGTTGACATAATTACAATGTTGGGTTGGAATATTTAATAAGAAAATATGATTTTGTTAGGGCCCTAATCTCCTTAGCCACTCAAGTAGATAGAATAATATGTTTTGCTATGTAATAAAGGACGACACTAGTAAATAAGACCTATGTAATAATGTGAACACGACTAATGTAAGAATACTTACTAGATGTTTCCGCCGCTAGAAAGTTTTTCCTCTTGAATGTTCTCTAGAAGATAGAAATATTATAAATAGGGGTAGAAAGCATGGAAAAGTTTGTCTTGAGAATCATTTTGTACTTGATCTCTTATTTGTTGGGTGTTGCCCCTTCAAAGAGGTCAGTGAAATTGGCTATCGAGAATAAAGGTATCACCTTTTGGACCAATTATGTCATTGTGCTCTCTATTTTGCTAGTTCTACTACTAATTCTGATAAAAATCATATTTATGCTCTACATATTATCTTATGGTAGCTTAGAAGTGGTATCAGAGCTCTTCCCTCTGCATATTTTTAGAAAAACAAATCCAGGCTAGAGACGTATGCCAACATCTTTAAAGCATAGTGATATGTCGTTTGACAGGTAAAACTATGTTTGGGGAAGAATACACGCATGAAATACACTCAATTTCACGTGGTTACTTGAAACACATTGTTTCGCCTTGTTGGTACCTCTTCGACTAGTACTACAATAGACAACACATATACTTGACCATTCACTCCCACGTACCCTCGAGTATATAGGGAGTCCCATAGGTGCCTTGAAATCAGTTGTAGATCAATCAATCAACTGTCTCACTGTTATAGTGGCACTCAGAACAACACTTGGGAAGAATAGTCTCGCGTACCTGGGTAATCGGGTAGCATGGGTACTATTAGCACTGGAAGTTGTTCTTTGACTGCTTTAAGAACAAGCCTAATACCCATCGTGATTTAAAAAATTAAATCAATTTAAATTGGGTGGATCGACAAGAAAGAAAAAAAAGGAGGACAATAGTTTGACCATAGATCAGTGATTTTCCATTGGGCATGGAGTCAAAACCACTCTGCAGATTAAAGGCAATCAAGCTAAATATCAGGTTAAGAGTTTATATGATGATTATTAGAGGAAAGGAAAGGTGAACAACAGAAGAATGTCTACTAAACAAATATCCTCTCTGCAGAATAGATTGAAAAGAAGCTTGAATAGAAGGAATGATTAACAAGCCATCTACAACAGATCTTTTGTTGCTCAGGGATCCATTAATCAAAGGTAGCCTTTAATCTTCAAAAACCTGCAATATATTCAATCTAGAATATAACAAAAGAAATGGGAAAACAAAGAAGACAAGTTGATAAACAACTCTCATGAATCTTTAATGGTAGAAATGTTAATTACAATAGGCCCTCGGGCTTACAAATGACCACACATAGGAAAACGGTATGGCTCCAACTCTCTCCAGCCTCTCTTGGATCATGAATCCAAAATTTTTCTCATCAAAAACCATTTCATTTATAGTGAATAATCTCTATCTACCCTAAGGAGTTCGAAACCGAGTTACATAGGATCCTCCTCCATTTAGGAGTCTTGTTACAAAATATTCCAACAAAATCCTAACAAACTCCTATTTTTTTGGGATTTTTTCTATACTGATAAATTCCTTTTGAAACAGGTCATTTTGATTGATATGGATATGGAACACATGTCCCTCCTGTCCAACTAACTCCTATGAGATTATTAGAACCTTCCTTGACAGGTGGCAACCTCCAAACAAGGCGAATATCCAACAATTATGCAAAACATAGAGTTTGCAGTGCACTGGTGTTTTAATTTTATCTCTCAAATGCCAAACTAGGTCAAGCTAAAATTTGGTCAACAAGGCTATCATTCTCCTCCACAAAAAATTGTAGAGAAAGACACATCATTGTTTTAGAGTTATGATCAAATATTTATAAGCAATTGCTACAGGAAATGAATTCGCAACGCCCTTGTCTGTCAGTTCACAGCGCCAATTTCAAGAATTTTACCAAACCCCCACTTCAGCCTTTCAAAATGGTATGAAAAATTCATAGAGTACATGGTAGCTTTAAGGTTGTTATGGATGTCAATATGAGTTACTACAACGTATCCAAGCTACAACCCTCTCTTTCCTCTAGTTCGCAGCACCTGTACCAGTTCGCAGCGCTTATGTTTAAGCATATAGGGGCTTCCACAGTGCAAGATATTAGATATTATTTTCAGGATTAACTTTGTAATGTAAGTCATTAATCTATGACCCATATCCATGAGTATTAGTCACAACTAACCAATAATTCTCATGATTTGAATAGTCCACTTAGCACTCATTGCATCGGGTGATCCTCACAAGGGTGAAGAAATGGGATTGAAACCAACGAAATGAATCGCATAGCATCAATCATCACTTCCGGGGCTTGCACCTGGTAACCAGGACTTCCCAGGTGGTCACCCATCCCAAGACGCCTCTGGCTCAAGCATGCTTAGCTGTTGATTTGTTCCCATAATCAAGCCCAATTAGCTTACTAAGCCACTTACAAAACCTTAGCAAGTATTGTGCCTTATGAACTACCCAGTTAGAGCTCCTTTCACACCTATTTTTTAAGCATATAGGGGCTTCTGCAGTGCAAGATATTACATATTATTTTCGGGATTAACTGCATAATGTAAGTCATTAATCTATGACCCATATCCATGAGTATTAGTCACAACTTACCAATAATTCTCATGATTTGAATAGTCCACTTAGCACTCATTGCATCAGGTGATGCTCACAGGGGTGAAGAAATGCGATTGAAACCAACGAAATGAATCGCATAGCATCAATCATCACTTCTGGGGCTTGCACCCGGTAACCAGGACTTCCCAGGTGGTCACCCATGGAAAAGTTGTTGATGACTTATAATGTTATCCTTATGTTCCCAAAAACTTGTGCAATTTTGCAACTCAACTCTTTCTGCTCTATAAGCAACTTCAAATTTTTCTTTCAAAATCTTAAATGAAGAAAAGCATAATGGAAATGACTTGCCTCCAACTAAGTCACAATTTTTGCTATGATAGAGGTCATAATTGTCATAAATGGGTTGAATGTTTTCATAAGATTGTTGAAAAGAATCATTTTCTGGATGAAAGGATATTTCTGATATTTTTTGGAAATCAACCTCATCGTAGTTATTTTTCTCCTCCTATACAGGTAAACAAAAGGCTTCTTGAATATCATAATTAACAAAATTAGAGACAACATCTTTTTCCTCAACACCCTGCTTTGCCAACTCCTCCGCATGGCATCCTTCTTGTTCATGTTCACTATCAACTATGTCTGCATTCCACTTCTCATCCTTAACTTGATCTGAAAATTTTCCACAGGCTTTGAGATTGTCCTCAACCTCTTGAGCATAAATGAACATTTGTTGCAAGGTAACAGACCTCCTTTCTAGGAGAAGAAGAGAAAGTTTTCGATGAAGAGTCATTACATAACACAATCTAGCAACAGATTCAGGAGGTCGGATATCTAAAGGCATGTTGCAATAAAAACTATAAAATCTCATGTTGAAAATGGAAAGAGTTTCATATTCCCCTCTTTTCAAATCATAAAACTCAGCAAAGTATTGGTCAAGAGATTTTCTCTCTCCTTGGTACCTTGAAAATGCACCACATAACTCAGCCCACAAACCAATGGAACCAGCCTCTAGATTTTTAAACCACAAAGTAGCATCTCCAACCAAAGATTTGACAAATAACCTCATAACAACATCTGCATGCATGATTTCCAAATTGTCAATGACATTCTGAAAATCTTCCAAATGTTTCTCAGCTATAATATGATCTTCTCCAACAAGAAAAGGAAGATATTCTAAGAACTTTGGAGGGTAAGGATGAAGAGTAGATGGCAGATTTAAAGGTTTGAATATTTTTTCTCTTTTTATGGACTTAACATCAATAGGCTGAAAGTGAGGTTCAATGGATTGATTGCAAATTCCAGCAGTGGTGCTAGAAGATGGTACTATGATCAGAGAAGGTGTTGAATTAGTTCTATCATTTACATGGTTACAAGGCTGATCATGTTCGGGAAGGATTTGAATACAAACATTGTTCTCATATGTTTCAAATGAAGGACTAGGGTCAACATCAACTATCCAATAAGAATGCAAATATTCTTCTTTCAAAGATGGATATACAGTAGTGGGCTTATGGTCATCAGAGTAAACAAAGAAAAGGATAATTCTCTTGATATATGAAGGAAAGGACAGGAAATAACTGGTAAAAAAGAATATGAGCTCTTGAAGGAAACTAATATCTTGATACCTAGACTTCCTGTGTCTTCCTTCCATTTTTTTGTTTAATCTCATTCCTCAGTTGAGTCCTGTAACTTGATTTGAATCACTTGTTATCGCACAGTTTGTAGCTAGGAGCAAAGGCTATAAAGTAGAAGGCCAAACTGGCGTAACAAGGACCTACCCCACCCAATGTCACCACAATGTGAAGGTCCTTTCTATTTAGGGAGGCTAGGCCCAAGGGAGACATCCCTGGCAATCTGGGGTTTGAAAGGGAAAGGCTCAAAGGATTAAGGCTATTTTCCCCTTTCACAATTTACTGCCAAAAAAGATAGTCAAATAAAGTATAACCAGAGAGAAGGCACCTGCTTGCGAGACAAGACAACAATAAAACTAGTACGTGCAATAATGGTTAGTACTTCATAAATCAGTGACTATCTAAGTTCAATATATGAGCAAATGCAACAGTAAATATTGACGAAGTCAATGTTTGTAATAATGACAATGGAAATATAATGTTACTTGTCAATAAATACTAGAAAAATATAGCATCCAATAAATATAATCAATCCTTGAATCAAATCAATGCATTAAACATCATTTAGTTGCTCACATATAATAGATTGTTGCGTCTAAATGAAATATCCTAGGGGTGACGTCATCTTTTTTAGGGTTAGTTGTTAGTTAGGGTTTCAAGTTTATAAGGTTTTGAAAGTTTGTTTAGTCACTATCACTTCAACGCTAGAGTCTAAGGATCAGTGCCTAAGGGTTAATGGAGTCAACAAGTGATGGACGCAATAGTTGAAGGGCAAAAGTTTTCTAAGGGCTATGTTAGGACCACACAATGTACCTTTTTGCCCATACTTTTTTCCATTGTTACACTCTTG
>JASDQU010011272.1:73355-85375 GCA_032191745.1 Picea mariana
CCAAAGCCCTTTGTATTCATGATAATTGAAGCATGTCTCTGGGAATATAGTTTCTTCATTTTTGTCAGGCCATTGAGTGATAAGTCTTGGTCTATTTAAGCAATAGTATTGCTGACATTGGTCTTCATTCTGTATATTCCATATTAAGTCAATATCATGAAACAAACCTGTTAGATCACTTTGAGCTTCTATTGCTCTTCTGTTATTTTGATTTATAACAGGAAGTAAAATATTTGAATTGGATCTGTGCCTGATTTCTGGTACAAGACTGGTATATAAGACTTGAGTTGAAGGGGCTATAATATTATTACTTCTCAATCCCCATCTAGGAATCCAATCCCTGCAATAGTCATCCCATCTTAAATGGTTAGGAATATTTTCTAAATGTTCGGCCTCATTTCTTAATTGGATGGAAATCATAAGACTGAGATATACCGGCAAGAGATGCTCTCTGCTTAAAAAATCAGGCAGGGAATTTGAACTGACTTTGATATGTTCTATATCAAATTCAAAATTGCTAAAAATAGCTTGCCATCGGGAAAACTTATGATCCCCTAAATTTTTTAGTTCTTTGTGAAGAACCTTGTTCATTGCACTAGCATCTGTTCTTAGAAGAAACTTTTTATAGATCAAGTAAATCTCAAATTTGTGTATAGCATTCAAGGCGGCCTTGATTTCTTTTTCAAGAGTGGAATAGTTCTTCTCTGCAGCCTGCCATAAGTGAGAAGCAAACTGTATTACTTCTTCCTTCTTTTGAGAATTTACTTGTTWMAAAACAGCTCCCCATCCAAGGTTACTGGCATCTGTTTCAACGATCTTAAAAAGACTATCATCAGAAATATGTAGAATAGGCAAATGTTTAACTTTAGCCTTGATATGTTCGACTACCTAGGTATGAGCTTCAGTCCATGGGGTTGGCACCGTTTTTAATCTGTCATTCAAGATATTTCTATCTTGGGCACATTTTTTATAGAAGTGGCTGATATAGTTTAAACTACCCAAGAATCTTTGAAGCTGAGTCTTGTCTAAGATTTTATCAGGAAATTTATCAGCAAACTCTATAGCATGCATTTGCAGAGTAATTTTTCCATTAGTAATGATATGGCCTAGAAACTTGATCTCCGTTTGGAAAAGTTCCATCTTTTTCTTTGAGATAACAAGACCATATTGTTGAATGACTTGTAAAAATATCTTTAGATGCCTGAAATGTTGATCAATTGAAGAGGACAAAATAAGAATATCATCAATGTAGACAATCAGCCAATCAAAATAGGGTTTTAAAGCATTATCCATAACACGCTGAAATTTAGAGGGTGCATGCTTTAACCCAAAAGGCATAACATTCCACTCATAGTGGCCATAAGGAACATTGAAGGTTGTTTTGAACCTATCCTTTTCATGAATAGCCACTTGCCAAAATCTTGATTTTAAATCAAACTTGGAGAATATTTTTTCACCTGCAATCCTTGTGACTATATTTCTTTTATTAGGAATAGGATAAGTGTCATCAGCTAACACTTTGTTTAGGGGTTTATAATTTATGACCAATCTGGGGACTCCCCTAATTTGTTCTGAGTGCTTATTGACATAGAATCCATAACAATTCCATGGGCTGGTGGATGGTCTAATCAAACCCCTTTCCAATAAAGTTTTAATATCATTTGCACACAGCCTTTGGTATTCTGCATTCATAGGAATTGCTCGACTCTTACAAGGTTTCCCCAAATAATCTTCTCTGTAGGGAAGATATACCTCATGTTTTTTTTGTTTCCATAATGCATTAGGATTTTCAGAACAGACTTTAAGAACAAATTCTTCCCTTAGAGAAGAAATTATTTCTTGGATCTGAGCACTGTCCAACTATAACTTTATCTTTAATTCAGCTTGTAACCCCTGTAATTCTTTGATTGTTTCTGTTCTTATCAAATTTATTTCTACAGAATCTGAAAATCTGGGAGTAGAAATAAAAGGAAGCTTAACCTTTCTTCCTTCAGGGATTGTAATGAAGTAGCCTTTTGTTTTGAGGAGATTTGTGCAGACCCATGTGGAGATACTGTAGCAAGGATGGGAGTTCCAATTATGCAGGCGACATGAATCTTAGCCAAAAAGAACTTCATTTTAAGGCAATAATTCTGAAAACATAAAATAGCTTCAGGGATATGAAAGGATATGGTATTAAGAATATTGCCCAATCCTGTGACAATCATCTCAGTCTTTTCCCATAAAGAGACAGGGACCACATGTTTATTTAACAGATTTAAATCAGACCCTGTATCTATCAATGTCTTTAATCTAAAGTTTAAATCTTGAATCCTTAGTTCGATTAAGACATGATATTGTTGATGTTGGATTTGCAAACTGTCTTCTTTCTTATTCTTCTGATCTTTTTCAGCCTTTTTAAGCTGATTGATTTCTTTCCCTAGATCAGATAAAGAAATATTTTGTACAGGGCATCTTACTAAGGAGGATTTTTGAGGAATTAGCCTGCGTTTTGAAATCTTTCTGTTTTCTTTCCATTCATAAAAAGAGATATAGATATTCTCTTTTGTCATAGTTTCTTTCCATTCCTTTGCCAAGCTGAGTTTTTCTTCATTTCTAATTGTTTTGGCAAATTCTTTAGCATTGGGATGGGTATACAAATCCCAATTCATCATATTCTTCATCCAGTCTGTTTCCACAGATTCTTGGATACATCCTTTCGATAATCTGAGGAATTTTTCTATTTCAGGATAGGATGGTCTTGTGATGTCTGCTGGAAAAAAGGCCTTTTTCCTATATTCAATTTCATTACACAAAGTATATTGAAAGACCAGAACATGCGGATCATGAGGGAATGGAATTTCAGAGCATTGTGGGTGAGGACATTGTTATTTGCTGGTTGATGCAGGAGGTGGCATATGTGTCCTTGGATTATGATGCTCATGTTTGAACTGGATATTAGGATTATTTACAGAGGTAGGAAGAGAAGATAAAGTAATTAGTTCTTCGCAGTCAAGACATTTCACTGCAAAAGGTATTGGTCCTTTTTGTCCTGCTAATTACTGGAGAGAAGGATGTAAACATAATGAAGGTACAGGGGAGGGGTTCTGTTTGGTTTAGGCCGGGAGGAAGAGTGACCTAAATTTCTTTGAGGAAATGAAATCACAACAGCGTTGTCAGTTTCTTTGATTTGTGCTGAAGTGATTGCCCTTTGTGTAGGAATTTATGGAGTGTCTATTACCCAATCTGTTGGAAAAGATAACTCTTCCCATTTGATAGCACTATGTTCCACCTTTTGATTGAGTGCATCAGTAACAACCAAAGTACTTGCTTGAGAATCCCGGGGGAAATGTAAAACAGCAGGAAACATAGTATTTGTATGTCGAAAACATCCTTGAGCCTGTATTGCTATGTTTGTTCATTTGGCTCTCATATTGAAACCTGTTGTTTTGATCTGAAGTTTTAAAATATCTCCCAATGTTTCATCAAAAGCATATACTGAAAAATTTGGATAATAGTCAAAATAGACTGGTCCATTGCAGAGAGGTGCAACAATTCCTCCTATAATAGAATCTGTAAACTTATCATGGGTTAAGTCTCTCACTGTGCATAGTACATAAGAATTTATTCCTTTATGTACCAAAGCATTAATGCCTATTCTTATGCATCCAAAATGCACAAACTGTGTTTTAAGCCTCTTGGCTTCTGCTTGGATTTCTTTTGGGTTTAAAAGGGATATAGTTTGAGAGACGTTTCTATTCTGTTGTATAGTACTAACAGATTMTTTTACAAAAACTCTGCTTATTGCTTTCAGATGAAACATATTTAAGTCTTGATAGACTTGACTTGGAGAAATAGAAGGTAGTTTCCATGCAGCTTGTGGATTTGTTTCAACTATTTCTAAGTCTACATGATTTATGGTTTGCGATCTGCTTCTGGAAAGCATTGAATCCAGACTATTTTGTTCTGTTGATGTACTATTTTCTTCTTCTTCATAATTTCTAATATCTCTAAAAGATACAGATCTATTTGAAGAATCCATACTAGGTATTTCTATCTTTACACAGAAAGGAGGGCTTTTAGTCTATTCTCCTCGTTCCTGAAGGCAATAGGATTTTGACAGGCTTCTGGCCTACTCCTCAGGTAAAGACTAGAAAACTTTTCAGCGAGTCGCAGTAGTGGAAATGTGCCTTTAAACAACCCGAGACTACTGATACGGCTCTGGATTCAGACAAAGAAACAAAACTTTTTACAGAGAAAGAAAATGAGCGAATAGCTTTTAACAGATCAAAGTTTGAGTCTGTTATCATACCCGGGGAAAAAATGAGTGTATGGCTCTAATACCATTTGTAAGCAGGGGCCTCCTCTGGAAGAGAATGAATCTTGTTGTTCTATTGCTCGTCTCTATGTGCACAATTTCTCTCCACCATTGATCTTTAGATTTATGCTACTTTGGTCAGTACGAATACCGGCGGGTTAACCGCTTTACTTACTCTACTCCTTTTGAACTCCTCCACTCGACGTCCATAGATCACTTTACACATCAGTCTTATTTGAACCTTCAATGCAAATTTTGGTGATCCTTCACGGCATGCAGTAATCCTCTTTATTGTACTTTCTCTAGCAGTAATCAGAGTTCTGATACTGAATCAGAACAAATGTCCCCAATAGAAAAATTGAAAGTATGCCTGTTTAAAAATACTAGTGATCAGGAAGCACAGATGCTTGCACAGATTAAAAGTCTTCCTGATGGAGACATGAAAGCTTCTCTTCTAGACACTTACATCAAAACTGTCAAAAGTGAACAGAAAAACAAAGGAGTTGAGCAGAATAAGAGGCAACCGCTGTTTTTGGATGCCTCATTTGAAAAAAACACAAAATCCTACATCAAATATAACAGAGAACCAAGATTGCAAGATATCTCTGTTACTGATATTGCAAAGGAATTTTCTTCTCTCAAAAATGAAATGGCACTTATCAGAAGGAGAATTAGAATCCCTCAAACAAGAAATAGAGGTAAGCTATCCAGTAGACTCTTGGGCACGGCAAGAAATCCAAATTATAAAGGAAAGGATTGAGTCTATTCCACCCCCCTTAGAAGATGCTCCCTTTAAGACTGTGGTACAGAATCTTTCTGCATCTGAAATGCAGGGTATAACAGGAATGCAGGTCTTACCTATTTCTTATCAAAAATATTATGTTAAAATTACTATGGAGATATGCCAGGAAAGATTTAATCTGACAACACTCATTGATACTGGTTCAGATATTAATATACTCCATAAAGATAAAATTCCTGCAAAATATTGGGCTCCAAGCTTTGGGACAGCCACTAGTCTTGGCAATAAAGATACAAGTTTTAAATATGAAGTCTCAAGAGCCACTATCTTATTGGAGGGATACAACCTAGGAATGAGATTCCACATCTCAAATTTACCAGTAGATTGTATCCTAGGAACTCCTTTTTTATCTGTAGTATCTCCTCATGGTTCTTGCATTGTTAACAGGCATCCAGGATATTTCATTACCATGCCAAAACTAAGAGACATCCCATGCAGAAGAATTGAGCTTCCCTTTATTTCTGAGAATCATATGCAAATTGCATATTATCAGTGCATGGTTGTGGTTGAAGTCTTTGACAAAGACAGAAATGCTCCTGTTACTCACTATTTTGATGAAAATACTCCTTGGGATGTATTTAAAGGAAAATGGAAGCCCTCTTGGCAACTCAGACATTCTGAAAAAATTGAAGTAGGTTTACCAGGCTTCTCTACAAATACCAGTCCTATAGTCCTTCCTCCTCAGCACATTCTTGGACAAATTCATCAGCCAATAACTATTACTTCCAGAGAAAAGATGATACAAATTGGTGACTTAACAAGGTTAAGATCTGAAGATACACAATGGTATGACCATCCTACATGATCTTGGTGCAGATATCCATGTTATCATGCCTTCCAGATTAACAGGATGAGATCATTAGCAGATTGGCCTCAGCAAAATCCAGATATGCAAATAGCCGGTATAAATTATGAGCAATACAAAGAAATGTGGTTTAACATTTGTTTATGGACAAGCAGGTTTAATTTTTATTACTGCATGATCAAATTTGCTCATGAATTTAGAGACTGGGAAGAACCAGATTGGTTGATGACTTGGTGGAAACAGTTTGGGATAAATCCCATTGGTATAAATCCTGATGTAACAGAGACTGGCAAAATGTTCATACATTTTACCAGAACACTAGAAAATATTGGTGATCTCTTCTCCGAAGAAGAGTATAAAGAAATGTTTGTCAGAGAAAAACATCCCTAGTGCATCAGGACAAAGTTTCTTCTCCACCAATACGAAAATACTGATCATGATCCTGACTTGGTACGAGAGGTCTACACTCAACATTGGGATCCATATTATTTCAATCATTTCCAAGACCATCCTTTTGATTGATACTTCATGTCTTGATGGCCGACAGTGGTGTCATCCAGATTTCATGGATTATCGAAATAATCTCCACTATGTAATGTCTATCTATAATAGTGTTAGTAGTGTCAAGTCTTTCCATGGGAATCTTGGAAACTCGGAGCACTTCTCTGACTTTTGGTAAGATTTGACTCACATTTCCTAGATGCCTTACGGATGGACCTAATAATGTCATATCTGTCACGGGGAATCTTGTATGACCACCTCGACATATTTACTGTTGTATTTACTTTCGGTGATAACCCCGAATGAAGGTGATTTTTGAAAAGCAAAATTATTCATTTGCAAATATAAAATCATATTTGGATACCCATTTGAGAGATGTGCACGTGGTCCTAATTGTGAGCGAAGACGTGTAGTTCTTGGTCCCCTCTTTCTCAACTTCGGGTCATTCTAGGCCCAAGTTTGATCAGTGTTGAATGAAGTTTATTTCGAAGAAGTCAAATCATGGGTTTGAAAATACAAATTAATATTTTGATACCCATTTGAGAGGTGCAAGTGGGTTCCCGAGCGCCCATAGCGTTGAGACATTATTTGGCCCATTTCAATCAAATTCGTATCGTTTTAGGGTTGATTACGGTTAACCCCAAATGAAGGTTATTTTTGAAAACCAAAATTCTTCAATTGCAAACATGAAATCATATTTGGATACCCATTTTAGAGTTGCACACGTGGTACTGATTGCGAGAGAAGACGTGTAGTTCTTGGGCCCCTTTTTCTCAACTTTGGGTCATTTTAGAAGAAGTGGAATTATGGGTTTGAAAACACAAAATAATTTTTTGATACCCATTTGAGAGATGTAATTGGGTTCCCGAGTGCTCGTAACGTTGAGGCATTCTTTTTCCCATTTTGATCGAATTCGTATCGTTTTAGGGCCGATTATGGTTAACCTCAAATGAAGGTGATTTTTAAAAAGAGAAATTCTTCATTTGAAAATATGAATTCATGTTTGGATACCCATTTGAGATTCATATACGTGGTCCTAATGGCGAGCAAGGACGTGTAGTTATTGTGCTCCTTTTTCTCAATTCTGGGTCATTTTAGGCCCTAGTTTGACTAGCCTCGAATGAAGGCTATTTGGAAGAAGTGGAATTATGAGTTTAAAAATATAAAATAATTTTTGATACCCGTTTGAGAGATATAGGTGGGTTCCCGAGCTCTCAAAACGTTCAGGCATTATTTGGCTCATTTCAATCAAATTCGTATCATTTTAGGGTTGATTCTGGTTAACCTCAAATGAAAGTGACTTTTGAAAAGAAAAATTCTTCATTCACAAATAGGAAATCATATTTGGATACCCATTTGAGAGTTGTACACGTGGTCTTGATTGCGAGCGAAGACGTGTATTTCTTGGGCAGGTTTTTTGTCAACTTCGGGTCATTATGGGCCCAAGTTCGACCAACCCCGAATGAAGGCTATTTGGAAAAAGTGGAATTATGGGTTTAAAAACACAAAATAATTTTTCGATACCCATTTGAGAGATGCAAGTGGGTTTCTGAGCGCTCGTATCATTTAGACATTCTTTTGTCCATTTCGATCAAATTCGTATCGTTTCAGGGTCGATTCTGGTTAACCCCGAATGAAGGTGATTTTTGAAAAGCAAATTATTCATTATCAAATATGAAATCATATTTGGATACCCATTTGATTGTTGTACTCATTGCAAGCGAAGACGTGTAGTTCTTGGACCCCTTTTTCTAGACTTCGGATTATTTTAAGCCCAAGTTTGACCTTCCCAAATTGAAGGCTATTTGGAAGAAGTGGAATTATAGGTTTAGACATGTAAAATAATTTTTTGATACCCATTTGAGAGATGCAAGTGGGTTCCTGAGCGCTCGTAACATTGAGGCATTTTTTTTACCATTTCGGTCAAATTCGTACTGCTTCAGGGTCGATTCTGGTTAACCCCGAATGAAGGTGGTTTTTGAAAAGAAAATCTCTCCATTTGAAAATATGAAATCATATTTGGATACCCATTTGAGAGTTGTGCACATGGTCCTGATTGCGAGCGTAGATGTGTAGTCCTTGGCCCCTTTTTCTCAACTTCGGGTCATTCTAGGCCCAAGTTTGACCAACGCCGAATGAGGGCTATTTAGAAGAAGTGGAATTATGGGTTTTAAAATATCAAATATTTTTTTGATACCCATTTTAGAGATGCAAGAGGGTTCCCGAGCGCTCGTAACGTTGAGACATTCTTTGGCCCATTTCGATAAAATTCGTATCGTTTTAGGGTTGATTCTGGTTAGCCCTGAACGAAGGTGATTTTTGAAAAACAAAAATCTTCATTTCCAAATATGAAATCATATTTGGATACCCATTTGAGAGTTGTACACGTGGTTATGATTGCGATATAAGACGTGTAGTTCTTGGGCCCCTTTTTCTCAACTTTTGGTCATTCTAGGCCCAAGTTTGACTAGCCCCAAATGAAGGCTATTTGGAAGAAGTGGAATTATGGGTTTAAAAAAAAAAAAAAAAACTTTTTCAATACCCATTTGAGAGATGCAATTGGGTTCCTGAGTGATTGTAAGGTTGAGGCATTCTTTTTCCTATTTCGATCAAATTCGTTTCGTTTTAGGGTTGATTCTGGTTAACCCCGAATGAAAGTGATTTTTAAAAAGAAAAATTCTTCATTTGCAAATATGAATTCATATTTGAATAACCATATGAGAGTTGTACACGTGGTTCTCATTGCGAGCAAAGATGTGTACTTCTTGGGCCCTTTTTTCTCAACTTCGGGTCATTCTAGCCCCAAGTTTGACCAGCCCTGAATGAAGTCTATTTAGAAAAAGTGTAATTATGGGTTTAAAAATATAAAATCGTTTTTTGATACCCATTTGAGAGATGCGAGTGGGCTGCCGAGCGCTCATTACGTTGAAGCATTATTTGGCCCATTTTAATCAAATTCACGTCGTTTTAGGGTTGATTCTGGTTAACCCTGAATGAAGGTGATTTTTGAAAAGACAAATTCATCATTTCCAAAGATGAAATCATATTTGGATCCCCATTTGAGAGTTGTACACGTGGAATGTATTTCGGTAGAAGACGTGTAATTCTTGGGCCCCTTTTTATCAAATTCGGGTCATTCTAGGCCCAAGTTTGACCAACCTCGAACGAAGGCTATTTCGAAGAAGTTGAATTATGGGTTTAAGAATATAAAATGATATTTTGATACCCATTTGAGAGATATAAGTGGGTTGATTCTGGTTAAGAGTGAATAAAGGTGATTTTTGAAAAACATAACACTTTCATTTGCAAATATGAATTCATGTTTGGATATCCATTTGAGAGTTGTACACGCGGTCTTAATTGCAAGCGAAGACATGTAGTTCTTGGCCCTTTTTTTTCTCAAATTCGGGTCATTCTAGACCCAAGTTTGACAAGCTCCGAATGAAGGCTATTTGGAAGAAGTGGAATTATGGGTTTAGAAATACAAAAAAAAAATTTGATACCCATTTGAGAGATGCAAGTGTGTTCGCGAGCGCTTGTAACGTTGAGGCATTCTTTTGCCCATTTTGGTCAAATTCGTATCGTGTCAGGGTTGATTCTGGTTAACCCCGAATGAAGGTGATTTTTGAAAATCAAAATTCTTCATTTGCACATATGAAGAAATCATATTTGGATACCCATTTGAGAGTTGTACACGTGGTCCTAATTGTGAGCGAAGACGTGTCATTGTTGGGCCCCCTTTTCTCAACTTCGGGTCATTTTAGGCCCAAGTTTGACTAGTCCAAATGAAGGCTAATTAGAAGAAATGGAATTATGGGTTTAAAAATATAAAATAATTTTTTGACACCCATTTGAGAGATGCAAGTGGGTTCCTAATATCTCATAACGTTGAGGCATTATTTGGCCCATTTCGATCAAATTCGTATTGTTTTAGGGTTGATTCTGCTTAAACCTGAACATAGTTGATTTTTTAAAAACAAAATTCTTCATTTGTAGATATGAAGTCATGTTTGGATACCCGTTTCATAGTTGTAGACATGGTCTTGATTCCGAGCGAAGACATGTAGTTCTTGGGCCCATTTTTCTCAACTTCGGGTCATTATAGGCCCCGCCCCGAACGAAGGCTATTTTGAATAAGTGGAATTATGGGTTTAAAAGTATCAAATATTTTTTTGATACCCATTTGATATATGCAAGTGGGTTCCCTATCGCTCGTAACGTTGAGGAATTCTTTGGCCCATTTCGATCAAATTCGTATCGTGTTAGGGTTGATTCTGGTTAACCCCGAATGATGGTGATTTTTGAAAAGAAAAATTCTTCATTTTCAGATATGAAATCATATTTGGATACCCATTTGAGATTTGTACACATGATCGTGATTGTGAGCGAAGACGTGTAGTTCTTGGGTCCCTTTTTCTCAACCTCAGGTCATTCTAGGCCCAAGTTTGACCAGCCCCGAATGAAGGTTATTTGGAAGAAGTGGAATTATGGTCTTAAAAATACAAAATAATTATTTGATACATATTTGAGAGATGAAAGTGGGTTTTCGAGCACTCGTAACAATGAGGAATTATTTTTCCCATTTCGATCAAATTCGTATCGTTTCAGGTTTGATTTTGGTTAACCCCGAATGAAGGTGATTTTTGAAAAGCAAAATTCTTCATTTGAAAATATAAAATCATATTTGGATACCCATTTGAGAGATGTGCACGTGGTCCTAATTGTGAGCAAATACGTGTAGTTCTTGGTCCCCTCTTTCTCAACTTCGGGTCATTCTAGGCCCAAGTTTGACCAGCGTCGAATGAAGGTTATTTCGAAGAAGTCAAATCATGGGTTTGAAAATACAAATTAATATTTTGATACCCATTTGAGAGGTGCAAGTGGGTTCCCGAGCGCCCATAACGTTGAGACATTATTTGGCCCATTTCGATCAAATTCGTATCATTTTAGGGTTGATTATGGTTAACCCCGAATGAAGGTGATTTTTGAAAACCAAAATTCTTCAATTGCAAATATGAAATCATATTTGGATACCCATTTTAGAGTTGCACACGTGGTACTAATTGCGAGGGAAGACGTGTAGTTCTTGGGCCCCTTTTTCTCAACTTTGGGTCATTTTAGAAGAAGTGGAATTATGGGTTTGAAAACACAAAATAATTTTTTGATACCCATTTGAGAGATGCAATTGGGTTGCCGAGCGCTCGTAACGTTGAGGCATTCTTTTTCCCATTTCGATCGAATTCGTATCGTTTTAGGGCCGATTATGGTTAACCTCGAATGAAGGTGATTTTTAATAAGAGAAATTCTTCATTTGAAAATATGAATTCATGTTTGGATACCCATTTGTGATTCGTACACATGGTCCTAATTGCAAGCAAGGACGTGTAGTTATTGTGCTCCTTTTTCTCAATTTTGGGTCATTTTAGGCCCTAGTTTGACCAGCCTCGAATGAAGGCTGTTATCACTGAAATTTCGTCTGCACAAGGCGACAAGAACTCCGCATCGTCAACACAGAAAAACAGTCATTCATGGCACAAGGATTAAATCCACAGCACAACAAAAGGGTCAAAACTATGCAAAATGGCCAAAAAATTAAAAAGCGCTATGCACCCACT
>JASDQU010011272.1:132280-158686 GCA_032191745.1 Picea mariana
TATTCACACCTCCATTTGCATTGGGGTACTGTCACCCGGTAGCATTATCACCTACATGAGTTGTCCCATTCATAGCACCTATTGGCACTGTTGACACTCATGTTGTTCTTCATCACCCTTTAGGGATGGGAGTCCCAGCAGTGTTTCATCATGTTGCAGATCAACCACATACTTCTTCTCCTCATTTTTGCTAGCTCCCCATACGGACTCCCAGATCATCACTTTATGCTTCAGTTCGTTTTACCTGCACACCCGCAGGATCATGAACCCTCCATCTCTCCACTATCAGTTTGCCCATTTGCGAACCAATCTTCATTTCACCTACCTCATACAGAAACCCGCCAATGGGGCCCCCACCCTCCATTTGTTTTCACCGACATTTCTGCCCTACCAGGGGCACTCATTTTACACTGGGGCACCCGTTTCTGTATTTTGTACATCTTTCCCACAGTTATTCATTATTTTGTACACAAACCTTTATTCCCAGCCATTGCCACTTCGTTACTTTGGTCATCACCGTTGGCGACCTTCTTTCCTTTTTGGCAACACGCAACCCATGTCACCCTTGGTTGGAGCATCACTTCTCATTCACCCTCGCCGGCATCGTCTATCTCTTCAGAGTACTACCCAGGTCACCTACCATTTATCCTCTGAATTTGTTCACCTTGTCCCGCCTCTGGCACAACTTATCCTCGGTCTTGGCGTCCCCCTGACACTCGATCTTGTCACACGGTTGTGGCCAATGTTTGTTTCATACATTCTCCAGCCAAGGGCAGTCTTGAGTCTTCCCACTTCTTGACTTCGTCCATGTACCTCTGCCACCTCTTCACCTCAGTAGATTCCATGAAGTCATTTGCTTCTAGGAGTCGCGTCTCCCTTTTGTTGACATCAACACACTTTTCCAAAAGGGCGATAGTATCTTGGTCCTCATTTCCCATTCCATGAGAGATCTCGGATGGCACCGGGGGAAACACCATTGCTCCCGGATGTCGTTGACCCCCATAACATTCGACGCCAACACTTTCTCATGTTGCGGTGGGTCTTACTTTGCGACTATTGCAGTTTTTATCATCAATTTCCGAAGACCTTTGAACTTGGTAGGGCCACCACTGCCCACATCACTGTCATTGTTTACTTCCACGACCATTACCACGGGTTCAGAGTATGTTCCGTTGCAGAATTGTCTTCTGCCTTTATCATTCCGCCACCGAGGGCGCTGCAGTCATCTACATCAACAATTCAGACATTTTTTCTTCAGAGTTACATCACACGAGCATGGGGCATGCTCGCCTCGTTTGTACACACTTGTATATTGTTTCACACCTTGTAGAAGGTCGGATCTACAGGTTCCTTTCTTCTCCAACGGATTGCTCTATACAGTCTCACTCTTGCTCTCCCTTACAACACCATTTTCAGTAAATGAAACATTGATGAATTTCGGCTATACGTTTTGCTCCTAACCTCATCCATCAGGGGGCATCTGTTATCACTGAAATTTCGTCTGCACAGGGCGACAAGAACTCCGCATCGTCAAACACAGAAAAACTGTCATTCATGGCACAAGGTTAATTCCACAGCACAGCAAAAGGGTCAAAACTATACAAAATGGAAAAAATTACAAAGCGCTTTGCACCCACTAAGCAAGCGCGCGCGCGCAACATCTTCGTACCTGGAGCGCATATGCGCGGCTGTGGGGTAAAAAACCCGCGCACCTGCCAAACGATGCATTTATGAAACTGGTCGGCCTCCCAACCACTAATGGATCGGCTCCCAAGTCGATTTGACACCAAATCCGAGCTCAATCTGCGTGGGGAGGCTGGTCAAAGACCTAATTGTGCCCTAAAGAGCCCCTTTTCACATTCAAAAGAGGTTGCATAATAACCCAATGCTTGGCTATAAAAAACCATGAATGACCACCATTTCTTCAAGGAATTCTTCATACTGTTATGCTGCTGAGATTGCTAGAGACCCCTTCTTTGGCAACGCACATTGTAAGCTACATTTCATAAGATATTCACCCCTCACTTGAGTGAATAAGCTTGGAGTTCTTTCACCCACATTTCATCTTTTTCTTTGTAAGGAGAGCAATCAGTTGAGGGCCTCAAGAGCCTTCCATCGGAGAGGGAAGGGACCCAAGTCCTCTTTCTCCTTTGTGTATCTTTGGATTTCATCTATCAGACCAGCTAATACATTGGTGATATTGGTCCATTGTCATTTGTTTTTATTTTTGTTTCTATGCTCATAGTTTCATTTAGTTTTTGTTTAATTCTTGTTAGTAGCTTTGTTGTTTTTTTTCTAACCTTTTACCATGCAGCTGTCATGACTAGCAGAGCCCAACTAGGCATGTAAGCACTCACTTTTTGCTCACACAACGACGAAAAGAGTGTAAACACTAATGGTATCCCTACTCTTGTGGACACAACAACAATATTAACCTTGCTCCCCTTGCATGGTTTCAAGATGAGTTGATAGCAAAATGAACATCAATAATTCAACAAATGGTACTAAGCCAAACCTCAAAATAGATATACATCGTAGTTGCCAATAATACCTCTCATCAATTATTGAATGGAAATGGTAGAATTTTGTTGAAGGTCAACTATTCTACAAATGACCCAAGGTCAAAGTTCACACATATCCGACAAACAACTCAATTACCACCATAGTTTGCATAAAACGATAGTCCAATGGAAGGAGAGGAGCCAAAACATAGAACAATATAGTATTCCAAACAAGGCCACACATTGAAACCCAGCTACGATGCAAATGCGCTTCAAAGTGCATAATCTAATACATGACTTTCCATACATCTCACATATTATGGAGTAGATGTCACACCAATAGGAATATTGACCACCCTATGAATAACCCGAGAACAAGCTTTGGATGAACCCAAATCACACCACGCATACCACTATTGTTTGCACACATAAACATATTCAAGAGCAAAGATCAAGCATTAGAAAAGCACTTTGTCGCCTCGTTTAGGATTGCAACACTTCCCTCTAAATCGTCCAAGGAATTTGGGTTTTCATAGATAAACAAAAATATGAGAACCATGCATATGTCATTGTGATGTGTCACTAAGTGGATATAGTAACAAGATGAAAGTTGACTACCCTACAAATGCTCCAAGGCCAAAGTTTAGGCAAAGCCGACAAACAACTCAGTTACCATCACACTTCACATGAAATGATAGTTCCATACATCTAATAATGTAGTATTCCAAACAAGGATACATATCAAAACCCATTAGCGATCAAGACAAGCTTTTGAGAGCATAATATAATGTAGGCCCAACCATACATCTCATGTGCTAATGAGAAGACATAGCACTAGGAGGACGACTGTTGGTTGCTCATGGAATGACCCAAGAACAAGATTTAGATAGACCCAACATGCGGCATGCATACCATCATTGTCCACATGCACTAACAAATTCAACAAAAACACACACATCAAAAAACAATGTAAATGCACATGACAAGTGTCTACAATTTTTTTTATGAACATTCATTGCTATTTTATTATTTTTGTCAGCTTTATAACATGGGGAATCAATTTTCATACCAATCGACATCAAAATTGAGCTCCAAAAGGTTAAAACATCAAATGCACTAACCACTATCCTTACATTGCTCACAAGGGCATCTCATTTAACAATGCCAATGTAGAAAAAAGCACAAGCGAAATAGGTGATGATCGAGATGCCAACATTGAAAATGAAAAAACCCTCGTGCTCAGTGGAGATTGCAAGCAAAACCAAAAGTTGACCATCCTATAATGACCCATGGCCAATGTTAAAGCATACCTCTGGACTGTTATTAAGCAGAAACAATAGGAAGAAGTAATTTTCCCACCCTAAAAATGACCCGAGGTCGAATTTCAAACATACTCAACCAACATCTCCAATAACATCATGGTTTGCACCAAAGAGTTGATTAAACAACAAAGAGCATGGGGCCTAGTGGTATCCATATTCTCATGGACATAGTGATGGGATTATCCTCTCTCTCCTTGCATAGTTTCAAGATGGATTGGTAGCAAAATGAACATCCATCATTCAACAAATGGTACTAAGCCAAAGTCCAAGAGAGACATATGTCATTGTTGGTAAAAATACCTCTCATTTGTTATTAAGTAGATATGGTAGAAATTAGATGAAGGTCTCAATTGACCTACTAATGATTTGAGACCATAGTTCGGACAGACCCAACAAAAAACTTAGTTACCACCATAATTCACATGAAATGATAGTCCAATGGAAGAAAAGGAGTTAAACACAAAACAATATAGTATTCCAAACAAGGCCACACGTTGAAATGCAACAGTGATGTAGATGAGCTTCACAATACATAATCTAATGCAGTACCTTCCATACATCTCATGTGCTATAGAGAAGATGTGACACCAAGAGGAATGTTGATTGCTTTGTGGATGACTCAAGGCCAAGCTCTGGATGAACCCAACACACATCGTGCATACCGCAATTGTTCACATGCACAAATATATTCGAGAGCAAATATTAGACACCGAAAAAACACTTCTTCATCTTGTTTAGGATTGCACCATTTACCTCTATATTGTTCAAGGAGTTTGGGGTTTCCTAGATAAATAGCGATGTGAAAATTGTGCATACGTTGTTGTCACCAATAATACCTCTCATGTGTTACTGAGTAGATATGGTAACAAGATGAATGTCCACTACCCCATGAATGGCCCTAGGCTAACATTTAGACATACTAAACAAATAGTTTAGTTTATAGTTTGCACAAAACCATTGGGCTACAAAATTACAACAATATATAGTGAACTCAACAACTCACTTTAAATTGTCAACCCAAGGATCGTTCAGACTTATGAGGTGTTGTCAAATGTATATGCTTAACTACATAAGTTTAATCTGCTCCAAAAATCCTAATGATGTTGTAGCGAGATGAATGAACAACTGTGAGAAACTCATTCCACTTCACTTCCATTAGACTAAGGTAATGGTTTTAGCCTCCATCTCTTATTGCAATTTGCTAGAAGTTAGATAAAGGCATGACCACTTCTTAGTAGATGATAGGCTAACATAATGAGAAGGCTCCTTGGAATCAATAACCACTATATGATATCAGAAAAAATAAGTAATCATGGTGCTAACTATCAAGTTTAAATATTCACAAGGTCCACATTCCAAAGTGTTGATTATTACAATTTAAAGAAATAAGAGCAATCATAAAAATGTATGAAAGTAAAAGTGTTGTTGTAAATGAAAGTACATAATTGGTAGAAAGTAAATACTATGCTCTATATAAGTTTAAATAATACCATAATAGAAATACCAATGGCAATATGCAATGAAATGACGATTCCTATGACCGCCCCCCACCCCTGAGTGGACCCCACCCAAGGGAGCTCTTGGAGTCCCGAAAACACTTCCAGAAACAAAACCTTGGTCAAATCTTATTCCTATGTTTAGGAAATGTCCCATATCAAAGAGGACGAAACTTTGTCTTTTTTAACATAGCTCAAGCTAGTCTCCAACAACATCAATAGAAATCGAATAAAAACTTGAGAGCTTATCTATGTTGTCTAAGTCTATATAAATATTGAAATGATGTTAGAGGGTACTCTAACTAATCCAATCAATCAAATCCTTGATTGATGGATGTTGTCTACATAATTGTCTCTTTTCCAACATAACTAAGTTAAGAGAGCTATTCTCCCTCCTCTACTAGTTCATGTTTTCGACATACAAATAAATTTTGGAGGGATCAAATCTACTGGAGGAGTTAACTATGGTCTCTTAGTGCTAGTAACCCATTGGTCATCTTCATTGATGAGGGGGAAAAGATCCCTTGAATTTCTCATCCCCTATCAATATATTGGGATGTGTTGAATATTGAAGATGGTCAATAATGTAAGGGTCAAATCCCATCTAGTTGGATTTTCATGAGATTAATCAAAAAGTTCCCAATCATTACTACAATAGTCTTTATGCTTTCCAAACCACATTAGGCCCCTCAATGCAAATCGCAAAATAAATTTTTAAATATTTGAGATACCATACATACATTATTCATTTAAAAATTAAGGCAATCATACTCATTCAAATAAGTATAAGTCAATATCATCTAGTTTGGTCATTAAAAGCAAGAGTGTTGGTTTATGAGGCAAATACATCAAAAATCACGACAACAAGATAGGCAATAGATGGCAATCTAAGGGCCCATCATTACCCCCCAATTGGAGGGTCACATGCATATGTACAACAAAATCCAACCTCTAAACTGATGATGTTATGCCCATTCTTCATCATCTATCTGTTATTCCCTACATGCCTCTCGAAGGTCATGTGCCACGATATGTGTGATGGCACCTCCACCATGGTACACTACCTCTCATTCCATTGTGCCCCATCTTCTCTTCTCTTTCTCAATGTCCATTTCTTCTGTAGATTGCTAAGACAGAGTGGGGTGCAGAAGAAGAGGGAATATGAACCTCAAGTCAATCCAACTAAGCTTCATTTTCCTCAAAGTCTCTACATACAATTGTGATTTGTAGATGATTGTGGGGAGTGAAGCTCTATCTTCTCAAGTGTATGGGTCAATTCCTCCCACCCACTTTAGCACAAATGTAATACTATGTCTCCAGAGTTCTCCATGGTGGTTTGATATTGAACTATAGCCATCTTTTGTTTCTCTCTCGAAACAAGAATAAAATCCATGTATGAAGTCATTTGGGAATGACTCCTCGACACATCTTCAAGCTTACTAGTTTCAACCCTTATTCGTAAAATAATGTTCAGATCTGATTCTTTATATCTTTGGGCTTCTATGGCCCTGCTTCCTTCATTTTGTATCCATGAATAGAAGGCTCTTAACTGACATATCCCACATAAGGGTTAGAAGAGCATCTTAATGGATGGGGCAATGCATAGTTGTGCAAATATAATTCATGCATCAAGTTTTTCTCCTTCTCATGGCACCTATGTTAGATCTTATCGGAATCTTTTTTGTTATCCATTTGAAAGGGTAGATAACTAGAAATCTTATGCAACTAAACTTTGTGCCAATATTCTCTAAGACATGGGGTATAGGTTCTATCTCGAGGTCTACATGAGAGCATTTCCTCTATGAGTTATATTTCTCTAGCAACATGGCTCTCCAAAAGAATAATATTATCAACCTTGCTTTCAATTTCCTCTCTTTGTATTTCTAGTTTTTCCCTTAGGGTCAAATTATCATTCTCCAATTGTTTTATAGTATGCACGTGCTATGAGAGATACATTTTAAATTTGGGATTTCTCTTCAAGGTCATAAATCACTTGTTCATGCCACACCAAGGAATTTTTTGTATCTCTACTTTATGCATCTCTCATTGAATCTACAATAACCCTCCATTTAAGGATATATGCCCTTGCTTCCTCAAGCTAGTCTAGGAGGTCTTGTACATTTGTCTAAGCAATTCCTTGTATTGCTAGGCCCTTGGGTTTTTAATACCCATTGTAGGACTAGATAGAGGAATCTCTTCTATGTCACCTATGATAAGGCTAGGTGGAGAAGTTATTATTTCTTAGGTTATTTGAGATCTTATTCTAGTCTATGGTTTCTCGCCTTTAATCTTTTTAACTCATGTTGAGCTTCCTTGTTTAGGGAGGTGGGGGCTTAAGTGGGATGATCCCTCCATCTCTAGTAATGCAATAACAATATATTTATCCAAACCCCCTATTTCCATGCTAGCATCCTTGCTTTAATACCTTTGTTTATGTCTTCTTGATAGTTTTTCTATTTTTCTTATCACTAGTGCCTCCCTTGTCCACCACTTTTTTTTTTCTTCCTTCACTCCATTATTGGGTCGACATCATATTTGTTAGTTTGAAATGCTACAAATTCCTCATCACTCATCATCAAAATTTATCCCATGAAACCTCATGTGGCTACCTTGCTAATGCATCACAAATGAGTATCTTTACAAACACATAGTGAGCTAAAGTTGTTGGCTTCCGTTCTCGTACTTTTGTGCTCATCTCCTTGAGGGATTGGAGCAAGAATTGTGGGACAATTAGATTTTCCTTAGGCTTTTGGTGTGAGTAATGTTAATGTTTATGCCATTATTATAGTTCTTTGCATTTCAATAGATAAGAGCATAATAAGAACAAGATCACTGAGAAATACACATTCACAAGAGACACAACATTTATCCTGGGAAACCCTCTAGGGGAAGAAAACCCAGCAAAAAATTCTTTATCATAAATAGCTTATACAATGTTCAAGAGATAACTCAAACCAATACAAAAAGTCCTCTCCAAGAGATGTGCCACCCTTCTTCTCCTCTCTCCAACTAGTAATTGCAACTTGCCTCATAAGATAATGAGCAAGTGAGTTGTGTGTTAGAAGTGAGGCGCTAGCCTCTTATTTATACAAGACTGACACGTGTGAAAGGTCACAACTGGCAGGGCCGACCTCTCACTCTGGGTGGGTAAACCCACCTTTAATTAATTCTAGGTCTTCCATAATAATTGTTGGGGCCTACTTCTTATTCTGCCCTTTGTAATTGTTCGATGACTAATCCGCAAAAGGGGATTTTATCCTTATACAATTACCGACATGATTAATCCACAATGGGGATTAATCCAATAATAATAATAATAATAATGACACGATTAATCCATAATGGGGATTTAATTCAATGAATAAAATAATAATAAGAATGCTCTTCGCAGTTACATTATTTCAACACTCCCCCTTAACAAGAAGGGTATTCTTCATCAGCATCAGGCGAGAGAGGTCTGGATCATCAGTGGCATCTGGAGGATAGTATCGTCAATATCATCTTGAACCATTTTCTAGCACATTTACAAGTCATCGAAAGTTTTCTTCATCAGCAACATCATCATTCTCGAAAGAATGCTATCATCATCTGCATCAAATATGTATCAGTAAAAATGATACCTCATCACAACACTAGGCTGGCACATCACAGTACAACACTAGCTCAATGTCACAACGGTTAAGCTGGTAGCTCAGTGTCAGTCACATCTTTCTTTACGTCTAACAACTAGGTCAGAAGCAAGTAATATCATCATCTCGCTTTATGTCTAACAACTAGGTTAGAAGCGAGGAATCACAATGTCATGCTTTACGTCTCAAAACTAGGTCAAAAGCATGACTCATCTTGCTTTACGTCTAACAACGAGGTCAGAAGCAAGGAGCACATCAACATCTCGCTTTACATCTAACAACAAGGTCAGAAGCGAGGAATCATCTTGCTTTACGTCTAACAACTAGATCAGAAGCAAGGAATCAATGACGTTATGCTTTATGTCTAACAACTAAGTCAAAAGCATACCTCATCTTGCTTTACGTCTAACAACGAGGTCAGAAGAAAGGATCACACAATGTCATGCTTTACGTCTAACATCGAGGTCAGAAGCATAACTCATCTTGCTTTACGTCTAACAACGAGGTCAGAAGCAAGGATCACACGACATCATGCTTTACATCTAACAGCGAGGTCAGAAGCATGACTCATCTTTCTTTACGTCTAACAGCGAGGTCAGAAGCAAGGATCACACAATGTCATGCTTTACTTCTAACAGCAAGGTTAGAACCACGACTCATCTTGCTTTACGTCTAACAACGAGGTCAGAAGCAAGGAATACATCTACTCCCCCTTTCAGGGAAGGTCCTTTTGGACAATACAAAGCTTATCTCGAAAGTGTTAAAACTTTACACGAGATAGAGGCTTAGTCAACATGTCAACAACCTGTTCATCCGTGCTAATGTAATGGAGCTTCAAGGCTCCTCTCTATACCATGTCGCAGATGAAGTGATTGCGGATCTCTATGTGCTTCGACCTGTCATGGAACACAGGATTCTCTATCATTTTAATACAGCTTTGATTGTCACATAGAATCGCGGTTTCTCTCATCTCCAAATCAAATAGGCCTGTCAGCAACTTTCGAAGCCATATAGCTTCGCAGCTAGCAGAACATGCGGCAATGTACTCTACTTCCGTTGTGCTGAGAGCAATACTGAATTGCTTCCTACTCTGCCATGAGATCATAGCTGATCCCAAACTGAAACAACATCCGAAAGTGCTTTTTCTGTCAACAACGCTTCCTGCCCAATCTGCATCAGTATATCCACTCAGTGTGAAGTCATGATCTCCATCATAGCTGAGACCATAATCCATTGTACCTTTAAGGTACCTCATCACATGTTTTGCAGCCACTAAATGAACACGTCTGGGATCTACCAGAAATTGACTCAAGGTGTTCACTACAAAACAGATGGTTGGTCTGGTGTTCATCAGGTACAGCAATGATCCAATAATCTGTCTGTACAGAGTGGCATCTATCAAATCTGACGAAGTATTGACCAACGCCTTCAACTTCGCTTCCATGGGTGTATTTACGGACTTGCCTTCTAGCATGTCGAATCTCTTTAAGATTTCAACCATGTACTTCCCCTGGTTAAGGAAGATTCTTTCTGGACTCTACCATACCTCAAGACCTAAGAAGTAATGCATTAGGCCAAGGTATTTCATTTCAAATTCAGTGGCAAGTCTCTGTTTACATTCAGCGATGAGATTTTCTTCTCCAGTTAAGAATAAGTCATCCACATACAATAATAGTATTACTGGTTCATTATCCATGATCTTGAAGTGGAGATTTGAATCTGCTTTACTCTTGGTAAAGCCCAAGCTCGTCAAGAAATTGTTTATACGGCCATACCAAGCTCTGGGAGCTTGCTTCAATCCGTATAAGGCTTTCTTCAATCGACAGACATGAGATTTTCTGTCTTCAACCTCAAATCCTTGGGGTTGCTCTATATACACTTCCTCTTCGATGACACCATTCGGGAAAGTTGTCTTCACATCCATCTGGTGCAACTTCCATTTCATCTTGGCAGCAAGAGCTATAATGGTTCTGATCGAAGTGTATCTGGCCACAAGAGCGAATGTCTCTTCATAGTCGATTCCTTCCTTCTGGGAAAAGCCACGAGCGACAAATCTTGCTTTATATATCTCAATACTTCCATCAGCAACATGTTTTATTTTGAAGAGCCATTTGTAGGATACCCCATCTTTATTCTTCGATCTGGGAACTATTTCCCATACTTCGTTCTTCATTATGGATTGGTATTCCTCTGTCATGGCATCTGCCCATTCTTTTCTCTGAATGGCTTCTTCAGAGCAGGTAGTCTCTTCATCTGGGAGATCACATATCAAAGCCGTGTAACTGGAGAATGGCTTTGGTCTTTTCAGATGTCTTGAGGTTCCTTCTGGAACACCATACTTCTTTCCATCTTGAATAAGCTCTCTTGCCCAAGCAGGCTTTCTTTTATGGGAGAAGGTCATTTGAGGAGGTTCTTGAACTTCTACTATATNAGAATGGCTTTGGTCTTTTCACATGTCTTGAGGTTCCTTCTGGAACACCATACTTCTTTCCATCTTGAATAAGCTCTCTTGCCCAAGCAGGCTTTCTTTTATGGGAGAAGGTCATTTGAGGAGGTTCTTGAACTTCTACTATATCATGGTCTTCTAGAAGTTCCTCATCAAGGGAAGTTACGACTTCCCTCACTGGTTCTGCAGCTCTAGGAACCTCCCTCATTGATTATGCAATCCTGGGATTTACAGGTTCCTCTTCATATACTTCTTCAAGCTGGCATCTTCTTGATTTCTTAAGTGTTGCTTCTTCATCAACGGTCACGTCCCTGCTGATCTCAACACGGTGGTGATCAGGTATGTATATTCTGAAGGCCTTGGAGACCCCACAAATATTCCCTTCTTTTCGGAGGGTTCCAGCTTGTTTCTTTTCTCTTTCGGTATATGAATAAACACTGGATAGCCAAATATTTTTGAGATGGCTTACCTCTGGCTTCTTTCCGGTGAACATTTCTTCCGGGGTCTTGAACCCAAGTGCACTATGGGACAATCGGTTATGCACATAAACAGCTGTCTTTGCTACTTCTGCCCATAAGCACATAGGAAGATCTTGATCTGCACAACTTCCAGCATGGTTCTGTTCTTTCGTTCAGCTACACCGTTTTGTCGGGGATCTTGATCCCAACATCTTTGCAGAAGTTTACGAGCTCTTCTGAGTTATATTCTCCTCCATTATCTGACCTGAGTATCTTAATCTTCCTTACAGAAGGGTTCTCTTATCAAGGCTTTTAATTCCTTGATCTTGTTGAACACTTCAAATATATCTAGGTCTTTTACGAGAATAGTCATTAATGAATGATACATAGTATACATACCCATTAATGGAGGATGACGACATTGGGCCACATACATCATAATGAATGAGTTCTAGGACTCCTTCTGTCTTGTTTTCCCTCTTCGGAAACGAGTTCTTGATGTTCTTCCCTTGTGCACATCCATTGCATACGCCTTTATGATCACCTTTGAGTTCTGGTAAACCTGTGATGGCTTTGCATATGTATGGTAGTGCCTTGTAGTTGATGTGAGTTAATCTTCTGGAGTTCACATGGATTCTTCAATAGCGTGGGTCATGGCAGCTTCTGAGTGACCCACCTTCTTCTTTTCCACTGATGATTGCTTCATTTATGATCTCTCCTTTATAGCATTGCCTTCTGCAACCTTCGCTATAGCTTCTTCATGTGACCTGGAGCAAGGTCAACAAAACAACAAGCAAGAATAATATCCTTCTGATAATATAAAGCAATAGCACGAACAATCATCACAGTAGCTCTTTTAGAGCTATTACTTATAATTTAGCAAAGATTAAAGGTAAGGAATACAATACGAAATGAGGTCAACACTCTCTTAGTGTTGTGACCAAGCATTCTTCCATGGCAATTTGGAACTAACACATGAGGTTTCTCCTAGAGGAGGTGTTAGTTGTATCAGGCAAAGTATTTACATCTATATTCTCACATGCTATCAAGTAAAATACTTTACGACGATTGCTATCTCAACTAAAGTCATCAGCTTGTCATGTGTACCTTTGAATCTTGATTAATCAAACCTGGAGCCTTGTCCTCAAGAGTGAGTGCTTTCTTTTCTTCCCGGTCTCCTTCACTCAAGTGACAAGTACTTTCTTCAACCTGTCTGTTGTACTAAGACAATATGCTATCTTGACAAAATGTTAGGTTAGAGGATAATCTCTATGATCAACTTTTAATTCTTCTAATATTTTGATCATAGCTTCAACATGCAACACTAATCAAGATAATTTCATAACAAATAGATGCATATTAGAATAATCACACCTGGGTTGCATCATTCCTCTGAATGTGTTGGATCTTGAGATCCTTTTGGAGCTATGGAAAAAGATCCCTTCTCCTGCAAATACTCTTTAGGGTTTAACCATTAACCATATGTGAGTACATACCTCAGATAGCATTTGTAGGTAGTGGCTCCATCTGGTAGCAGCGGTAATCATTACCAAAAACTTCAAGAATGATTGCAGTTGGTTCTACGATTGCAACTACAACTACAACTTAGGGTTTTATGATCCAGGGGATAGATGCGTTGGGCTGAGGCGAGTTAGCTGGTGCAGTCGGAATTTCAAAAATCCAACTTTTACCCCTTCAAATCTGATCTGCGGATTTCTGGACTGGTGCTTCTGGTTTTCTGGTACTTATGGTACTCTGGTACTTCTGGTACTTCTGGTACTCTAGTTTTCTAGTACTTATGGTACTCTGGTACTTCTGGTACTCTGGTTTTCTGGTTTTCTGGTACTTTGTGAAACTAGGGTTTCACTTTCTGGGAGATCTAGCCACTGAAAAGGTGCGCTCTAAGTGCCAAAATGATCCTTGGGGGAGGGCGCAACTTTCTAGGTGGTTAGGCAGCTAAAAAGATTCACTTTTGCAAAACCCTAATTTTTGGGTACGGTAACAATGACGTTTTTCCTCTTGCGAAATATGCTTCCTTCAGGTTGGCTCTGATACCATGTTAATGTTTATGCCATTATTATTGTTCTTTGCATTTCAATAGATAAGAGCATAATAAGAACAAGATCACTGAGAAATACACATTCACAAGAGACACAACATTTATCCTGGGAAACCCTCTAGGGGAAGAAAACCCAGCAAAAACTTCCTTATCATAAATAACTTATACAATGTTCAAGAGATAACTCAAACCAATACAGAAAGTTCTCTCCAAGAGATGCGCCACCCTTCTTCTCCTCTCTCCAACTAGTAATTGCAACTTGCCTCATAAGATAATGAGCAAGTGAGTTGTGTGTTAGAAGTGAGGTGCTAGCCTCTTATTTATACAAGACTGGCACGTGTGAAAGGTCACAACTGGCAGGGCCGACCTCTCACTCTGGGTGGGTAAACCCACCTTTAATTAATTCTAGCTCTTCCATGATAACTGCTGGGGCTGACTTCTTATTCTGCCCTTTGTAATTGTCCAATGACCAATCCACAAAAGGGGATTTGGTCCTTATACAATTACCGACATGATTAATCCACAATGGGGATTAATCCAATAACAACAATAATAATAATGACATGATTAATCCACAATGGGGATTTAATCCAATGAATAAAATAATAATAAGAATGCTCTTCGCAGTTACATTATTTCAACAAGTAATACCTCAATTGGTATAACAACATGAAGTGGTAGGCATGTACTCAACTATATCTCACATGTTATATATTTGATTAGGTGGAGGGCCACCTCATCCCATGGTTCTAGTAGAACGATCATTTTCACACTTTCTTGGTGTCCTCCATAGATTGATTTGATAAAAGAAGGCTTTGTTTGGCCTCTAGGGCTAGGATTATGTCTTCCTTGTACCAAATAGCCCTGTAGGGAGCCTTGTCAACCTTACAATGTCTTCCATGTTGGCTTGCAGCTCTAATCCTTTGACTATAGAAATGCATTCATGGTATTTCCTTCTCGTAGAATTAGTATTGAAACATTGGGTAAATTCCATGGTTAAATCACCATCAAAATCTTGTAACCTATTAAAGTGTTTGAACCATTGAGCTTGCTAGAAGATTTCCACAACTTCAAGGTCATTATAGAGGAAATATGTGCTTATGGGATCTCTTCTATTCAACCCTACCCCCATTGTTACCATGATAACAAATCCTCTATATTGCAAGTTGTAGCAACCCTCTTTGACCTTGAAACTACTAATATTTTTCAAAAAATAAAATTATATTGTAGCCATGGCACTTTTTTATTGAGAACCAAACTATAATATTATCTTCTGAGCTTCGAAATAGACCTTAATAACATTACTATGTTTGAAGAAAAACACATACTCACTTACCTTATTTCCTTATGATTCAACCCTATAGAAAATTCCATTCCTCTATGTATTGTCTTTTCCTTTTGAAGCTTCAATGAATCTCCCAAAGCTCGATTGTATCTCCTTTTGCAGAGTATGGTGATAATTTTCTGAAGTCTAAGGAAGAAACAAATTAACCTCTTCCTCTTTTTTTTTTTTCTCAACTTGAAAGAGCAAGTCAACATAATATAGAATGTGAAAAAATTGTAAAGAACCAGAGGATTTCGAATTTTGATTTGAAATGATGCCAGGGAGTGGATCATGTTATGTTATGACAACATGCCCATATCTCCATATATGCTTTTTGATTTGACAACTTGACTTCTCACTTTGTGTGTTATGACTTCAACATTGGACCCATTCTCACTTTGTGTCATGACTTGAAACTCCCTCATGTTGCCCCCAACTTAGGCTCCAACGGTCGTATTGATATCATACTAGTTGTGGATGTAGTTTGGTAAGTGGGAGAAAACGGGTATGTAGGATTAAATGGATACATGGGTATGTAGGATCAAATGGATACATTGACCACTAGAGATTTAACATGAAAATTGAATGAGCAAAACATAACTTAAATCAACATGAATATAACGATACTTGATTTTGATGATTATTGAGTCGAGATGTGTTGAATTTGGGATAAACCAATATTTTTTCTTGTTTACGTGCTTGCTTGATTTATCTTGAAATCGTGCTTTCACATAGTTCACAGTTGCTTGCAATTTCTTTGATATGTAAAAAAAAATTTAGTTGTAGCTTTAGAAGTTGTAGGAGTCTGGAAGGAACCCTTTCCATGTAGTGAACCCTTGGCTACAGGTTGAGATATATATAGAAATATGTATAATTATTTTATATGGTTGTAGGTTGAGATGTGTGTAGAAGTATGTATAATTGTTTTGTATGGGAGGGTAGTAGGTTGAGATCTCTATAGGAGTATGTAGAAATGTTTCCTCTTAAGAGATCACAGGTTCAAATCCAGAGGAGGGTAGGGTATGTATACCTTCGTAGACTTTACCAGTCAAATCGTTGGACGGAGGGGAGTCCCTTGTCCCACAAACAAGGGGGTCTCATACACCAATTTGATGTGTTGTCTTGGTCGTGACCTTAAAAATAGATTATTATTATTATTATTATATGGTATGACTACAGGTTCAAAGATGTGGAGGAGTGTGAATAGGGTATGTAGGATGAGTATACATATTGAGGAGTGCAAATGAGGTATGTATGTTGTGGATTATGGAGTGTAAGTGAACTAAATAAAAGGTGCATGGATGTGAATAAACAAATGTGAGCAACACATGTTGTCATCATTATTATTAGTGTATTGCATGGAATCTCACATACTTCTCAAATTGCATTATTACTCTTTGATTCTCTTGGAGTGCAGTAATACTCTAGAGTTTATGTTGATATGCTTGAGTTTGAAAACATCTTTTGTACTTGGAGTTTGTATGATATGACTCCAAGGGCGACATGTGCAATGTGTGAATATGTATATATAGAGATCATGTAGCCATTATTGGGAAACATGTGATTTGGATGTATGAATGTATTGGGGTATTTGGAGGAGTATATCATATTCTTCAACGAGTTACTATGTAACTCATCTCTGTTATCTATCTTGGAGTTGTTATCCATGCTCACATTTGGTTTACATGGCGTGTACTCCAGTTTCTTTTGATATTTTAATAATTGTGTACACTACATTTCTTATTAGAGCATACTATCCTTGGGTTTGGCTCCTTCAAATGAGTAACCTTAGTATTTTCACTATAACTTTTTTTCTAGGAAGTTTTAGATAGTGAAATTTTAGGGAGCTTGAGGGAACATAGTGTAGTGCTAAAAATTTTAGGTTCTAGTTCATTATACTTTTAGAAATATAGGTTGTGGAAATTAGGGTTTTTGACTAGTCTTAAAACTAGTCTCAAATAGGTGTTATTGGTAAAATAGTCATAACTTTTTTATAGGACATCTCAAATAGTGTAATTTTTAGGAGCCCGAAGAGACATAGCAAAGTATTTGTGGTAAAATTCATATTTTGAATCTCTATACATTTCAAATTATAGGTTGTAGAAGATAGAGTTTTTTATTGTTCCTAAAACTAGTCTCAAATAGGTGTTTTGGGTAAAACAACCATATATTCTTCTAGGAAGATCAAAATTGAGTGTTATTAGTATCATTGGAAATAAGATGGACCATAGTGTTTTAGGTAAATATTTCAAAAGCATATAAAAAAAATTGGACATATGACATGCAATACAAGTTCACTCTCTGGAAAAGACCAAGAATAAACAATTTTTGTGAAAGTTACCATAAATTTTACTTGGCACATCAAAATTCAGTCAAACCTGTGGCATTGTAGAGAAGACATGTCAAAATAATACATGCTGAAATTTCACACTCAGAAGTTCTAAAGTTTTAGAGAGACTTTCAGAGAAAAGTCGACCAATGGGGGTCTCCAAATCAATGTTTTAAAAGGTATGTTGACTTAAAATTATAATAATTTTTGATTGGGATGTCCGATTGAGGTGATTCAAAATCCGTTGGAAAGAGGAAACATGTGATAAGATGTTGTAAAAAGAATAATAAGCATTTGGATCATTATTTTTAATATATTTAGGTTGGAATTTGAGGTTTATGGTTGGAAACCAGATATAATTAATGTAAATGACTCACTTTAATAGATATAAAGATAAAAATGAAATCAATCCCGGGGAATGGTTGACAATGATAAAGGAAAATTGTAAGACTCGTGTTATCACAAGATCTAGCAGCCTTGCACAAATCCTATCACAAGGTGCAAGACAAGTGTAACTATTGGAAGTGTTTGTCATTGTCACCTTAGAAATTACTTCCCTCGTTTTAATCAAGGATGAAATCCAACATAAGGGAGGCTTCCCTAGCGACCTCAAGGAATCATGTAGTAAGGTTGAATCAATTCTATGACTTCCTATCTTGATTACTCAATTATACCACCACTTAGATCAAGTTTGTCAAGGCAATAACAAGGTGGCTCAATGAAATAGCTTTCAAATTTGTAAGGATGAAGTTTCTTAAACAATCAATGATATTAACTAAGTCAAAACTAGTCAAGGAAATGCCCCAAGCAGTACAAATCAATAACAAAGCTATGGTTGTCATAAAACTTGTATTCAAGAATGATTACTTCATCAATTTACCAAGTTACAACAACAAAAATGTAACAACCCTTAAAACCAATAGACATGCAATGAAAGAGGGTTGAAAATGCAATCTAAACTATGGATCTAGCTAACAAATGTTTGTTTAAATGTTAATGGCATGAAATAAGCTTAAAACCTCAAAGACGTCAAACCCTAGCAAGTTAAAAATTGCAACAACAATATAATAAATGATGTTAATGAAGATTTCAAAATTGGACTATGCCAACAAACCCTAGACGTCAAGCCAAGAAGAGGTTGGAAATTGAGGGTAAGTCCTAATCTAACCATAAAACATCAAGGAGAGATAAAACTAGGGCTTGAGGTTACTTGCAAGAGGACAAAGACTAGTGCAGTCTAGCTTCCTTGGGTGATGTAGGAGCATCTTTGGAACATACTACCTGTCTGACCTCTCCACATACATATCCACCTACCCACGATCAACATGACACTCTGCCCCCACTCTGCACTCAAACTTTACCACCCCACATCTCTGCCCACTCTACACAGAATATATGCTCGACCTCTCCACTCTCTTTTCCACTTCCCCTTGACCATATCACCTCCACCTCTAAAGGAACAACCCTCCTCTTGACTTCCTCTAACTACACTACTCCCTTGAATACCCCTGACTACAATACACCCTTGAGCCATATTTTAGGAGCAAGAGAACATACTCGGACCACACCTCATTACCACACACACTTTCAGATGACAGAGAACCCTAGAGACCAGGACCATGAACATGTGACACCCTCCTTCCTTCTGGGACTGAGTGAAGCTTATTCAGAAGAAAACACACTTGGAGACATCTTAAACTCACTTCTCCCTTCCTATAAATAAGTTATGTCTCCCACACCCCTTCCAACCTTTAGAGGTACTTCCTTACATCTCCCTGAGATAGAATCCAGACAAAGAACTGTTGAGAACACTACTGCTCCTTAGGATAAAGATTTTACTTGGTCTAGAGGCCATGGATACAAGCACTCACCAATCAAAACTCGTAGTGCTCATCGATGGGGGGGCATTCCATCCACCCATCCTAGAGACACCACAAACACATATGACAATGGGGCACTTAGAGGCATGAAATCCCTAGCAAGAGCAAAATCATGATCTTTCTCTCCCTCAACATCAGAGGGGTGGGGGGCCACCTAAAAGCTGCCTCTTTCAGAAGATTACTTTTGAACATCACACATGATATCATTTCCCTTCAGGAAAATCTGGTAGACAACATAAAAGCCAGATCTTTCCTGAACCTCTTTCTCCCTAACTGGCATACTTGCACAGACAACTCCCTTGGCACTTATGGAGGATTAGCAATTGCCTGAAATCCAGATCTTTTTGACTTTCTTCCTTACTTCTACTGTGGAGGAATACTTTTGACTGGCACCAATTGTATCACAGAAAATATTTGTACTTTACTCAACATTTATGGGCCTTGTACTGATCGTCAACCATTTTGGGAGAACTTAGAAGCCAAGGGGCTGCTTGATTTACACAACTTGATCATCATTGGAGACTTAAACTTTACAACTACTCTTGGAGAAGTCTAGGGTGCCTCAGCTACCCATGACACACTAGCACTCTACTTTAACAATCTCTTTATTGCACATCATTTGGTGGTCATAGCGCCTACCTCTTTGTCTCCCACTTGGTGCAATGGGCGTGAAGGTACAACCACAATATCTAAGAGACTAGACTGTTTTTTTCTCACTGAGCAACTCGTCTCTTTTGAGGACAGAATCAGATCTTGGGTATGTTACCCTTTTCTTTCTGATCATGCCCCCATAGCACTTCAATTGGACACAACATGATGTAGGATTGCCTATCCTTTCAAATTTAATACAGGGTGGCTTATTGAAGCTGAATTCATTACAATTGTGGTTGATGTCTAGAAAGACACCAATTTTCACACAAAGTAGTGTATATAACTTGGTTTTGCTTGGAAACTTCGATGTCTCAAAGCCCGAATCAAACCTTGGGCTGCTACACTTCACCAATAGGATTCTCGCTGTTTTATGGAGCTTGATTCTTCCATCAGGGACTATATCTTACTTGAAGCTAGTTCAAGAATTTTTGATGATGACAAGCATGTCATTAAAAATCTTGAATTGGAAAGAAATGCACTACTCCTAAAAAATGAATCTACCTGGAGGCAACGAAGCAGATCTACTTGGCCTAAATGTGGCGATCACAATACAAAATGCTTCCACAAAATAGCCAGTTCTCGCTGGAACCACAAACACATTTGGGAAATTTTGGATGAGGCAAGAACGCTTCACAGAGGTCAGAACGCTTTAAAGTCTACAACTGTCAATTACTTCAAACCTTTTTTTGATTAGAATCCCAATGCAAATTTACAAAGCTTAGTCTCGGTGGCCAGCCTTTTTGCTCACACAGTCTCGGAAGCTGAAAATATTTCCTTGAACAACCCATGCTCGCTACAAGAAATCCTCTTGGCTCTAAAATCTTTCTCTAAATACAAGAGTCCAGGCTCGGATGGCTAGACGATAGAATTTTACTTACACTTATTTGACTTGGTTGGTCCATACCTCCTGGCACTTGTGGAGGACAACAAGATTCGTGGGAAAGTCACTGGCACATTAAAATCTACTTTTCTTACTCTCATTCCCAAAACTAATGCATCCTCCTCCTTTGGAGATTACAGACCTATAGCCCTTTGTAACCTCTGCTACAAACTAGTCTAAAAAATCATAGCCATAATAATCAAGCCCATTCTCTCACGCTTTCTCTCATAGGAGCAGATAGGGTTATTAAGAGGCCGCCAAATCATAGATGCCATAGGCACAACCCAGGAATGTCGTCACAGTATAAAATCAAAAAAATCCAAAACTCTCATCCTCAAATTGGATTTTAAAAAGGCCTTCGACTGCATCGACTGCGGTTTCATTAGATTGATCCTTATGCATACAAGCTTCAACCCACACATGATAAAATGGATTATGAGCTGCATTACAAGTGCTAACCTTGCCATTTTGGTCAATGGAGAAGCCTCCACTTTCTTCTGCATGGGCAGGGGCTTGAGACAGGGTTGTCCCCTCTCTCCTTTATTCTTCATCCCGACAATGGAAGATTTGAGCCTCCTTCTCAAATCAACCCAATCCAAAGGCAAGATCATTGGACTCTTGGTGTCCATGACAAACAAGATCCTTCACCTCCTTTTTGCAAATGACATGCTCATCTTGACCAAGGGAACACTACAAGAATGGACATAAATCAAGGAGATATTAAACATCTTCTACAATGCTACAGTCTTGACAATAAATTGGAACAAATCTTCCTTCCACTTTGCAAATATCTCCTGCCCTTCTTTGGACCAGATAAAATATATTTTCTCCCACACTTTTTTACCACTCTCCTCTGTCTTAAAATATCTGGGATATTTCCTAAAACTAGACTCTTACAAGCCAACTGATTGGAACTGGCTTCACATCAAAGTGGAAAAAATAATTGAACATTGGAGCATGATGTGGCTTTCACTTGGAGGACGTTTTACACTGCTCAAAGTTGTTCTTGAAGGGCAGACAATGTACTGGATGGCCTTGGCTGCCATACCTGCCTCAGTTCTCACAAGCCTCCGCAAGCTGATGTTCAACTTTCTCTGGTCTAGATGCTCCATTCACTCTCATCAACACCTCTGCAGTTGGAAAACCCTAGCCAAACAAAATAATAAATGAGGTTGGAGGATTTAAAATCCTCTTCTCTTCAGCCAAGCACTTTCTGCTAGTACTCTGTGGTGCATTCTCATAAAACCGGGTATCTGGCACATAATAATACTCGAAAAATATCTCTATCACTACTCAGTCAAGAGTTGGCTCTCTATGGAGACTGAATTTCCCAGATCGACATCTTTCTTCTGGACAAATTTGCTAAAATCTAAAAGATTGATCACTACTAGGCTTTGTTGGCATCCTGGCTCAGGACACACAATAGATCTCGATCGTGACTGCATTTTGGGGATGAATGCTTCCGCTAGGATCTCTCCTCAACTAATCTCGTACCTGAACACTAAACACATCTCATTCCTCTCACAAATTCGTGCCTCATGCAGATTAGACGCACAACCTGATAGTTGGATCACCAACACCTCTCTTGGCCTCACAAACGATGATGCTCGTGACTGGGAAAACTTTTTTCTGGCCCTCATGCAGCTAGGCATTCACCTAACCCCCACGACAAACCTTCCACACTGGACCGGGGGTGACTGCTCAAGATTTATCACTGCTTAAAATGTCTACACAACGATTACAAATTTACACTGGACAACAAAACTTAGAGGCTGGAAACATGGGTTCTGGGATTGGAACATTCTGCTAAAAATCAAAATTTTCACATGGCTTCTCTTTGAAAACAAAATAAACACGTGGGAAAACCTCCTTAAAAAGGGTTGGACAGGTCCATGCTACTGCTCTCTGTGCAAATCTGATTCAGAATCGATTGATCATCTCTTCAACAAGTGTGTCTTCTTCAAACTGGTTTGGAAAACCACATCATTGGCACTTAAAATTTACTCTTCCTGGGACAGAATTACACTTGCAACATGTTTTGATTCATGGACTTGTTTAGAGAAAATTCACAGATATCTTCCACCTTACATTTGTTGGACAGTCTGGCTAGAAAGAAACCTAGCTATTTTTTAAAGCGCCCATCCATCAACAAACACATCAGCTTACAAAGCACTTGGCCTGTGTTTCTCCTGGATCAACACACACACTAATAAGCCAAGGGCCCTCTGCATCAAACAAAAACCATCAGTTGAAGACATCCCTACAGGCTGGTTTGATGGGGCAGCCTCTGCAAACGACACTCGGAGTGGAGCTGGTGGATTAATAAAACTTTCTCATAACACTTTATATAAATGGACTTACAACTGTGGCCCAGACACCAATACTAGGGCATAACTCTTAGGTGCATGGGCCACACTTTTTTTGGCCTCTAGACTCCACATAGATGTCCTCCAAGTTGTCAGGGATTCCAACATTTTTATAGAATGGTTGAGCAATAGAGGTGACCTCCAAGTTGTCTCACTTCTCGTATGGAAAGAAAAAATTAGGAATTTACAACACACTTTCCAAAAACTCAGTTATATCCATACACATCGAGAACACAACAAATCTGTCGATCATATCTCAAAGGAAGCGCTCCAGAAAAGAGTGGGACACATCTCATATAGTCTCTGGATAGATGGACACGAGGGGCCACCTTTCACTCTATCCCTGCTCTAAGATCAGCCTTCAAATCCAATATCCTCAACGCACTTTCTTGCAATGAAAGTTGGATTTTGATTACTGATTACAGTTATAAAGAAGTGCTCCTCATACTTGATATGCTATGCTTGGAGATCTCCTTCCTCTCTTTGACTTGAAACGTTGCATTGTTTCACATATGAACTTTCTCTTCAGGTTGGTTGAAAGATTGCCATTGGAAAAAGTTTCATCATAGTCTTCTCTACATAGAAGTGATTGTATTGTTTCTGTGCTCTTTTTTAAGAGCACAACTTTATATATAATATATAAATGGGAAATTTTCCTATTGGAAAAAAAGATTCCTTCAAACTTGAAAACAAAAATCACCAAAAAACATTCGAAGAAATAACAAATATGTTGAAAATATAAGATTTGTTACCACCGAGATGAGTTCACAATTTATAATTATTACCATTATAGGAATTATGCAGTTAATGCATATTTAAATATGTACATATTTCCTCCTTTTTGGTGTCACATAAATATAAGATATATTTGCGTATAACCATTACAACTTTAGATCTACCATGCAAAATATTTATACTATGTTTCACCATTAATATATCTTTACATCGACCAAGTCTATATTTACAATTTAATATGCTTCCAAGTTCTATATTTACAATTTAATATGCTTCCAAGTTTTGCGAACTCATGCATCTAAAATTTTGTTCATTTCTTTTGAAATGATTTTCTTTGTTAATGAAAATTAAGCAAATTATCTCATAACAAAGAAAGTTAAATGATAGTCATAGTAACATAACCAAGATGTATGAAAATGACGACAAATAATAAATCAACATTCCATGATGGATCACTACATGAAATAAATCAAACAAGCTCAAAGTAGGCATGAATTGTCATGAAAAGTTTGACCATAACTTCATCAAGCCATTATGAATACATGGAGATTCAAACAATGTGTCACCAAGCAACTGAAAATAAGGTTAATTGTAAGAAAATATATCCCGCTTTCGATCATTAAAATGATCCATCATCAAGTGATATAGTATGAGAATATTTTTTTTATTGAAAATAAGAGCTTCGCAAAAAATTGATGCTTCGCTTGAATCATAAACAATAGGCTCTTCTATACTCTTTAAAGTATATTATTTTAAGATGCAAATTGATTTTGATATAAGTAGGTCTTAATTGAGTTTAAAGTATATTCTTTTAAGATGCAAATTGATTTTGATACAAGTAGGTCCTAATTGAATATTTAAAGTTTGTCGAAAAGTATCAAATTTGTTATTCAAATTTGAAACTGTCAACTCGTTTTCTTTCTTTAACATGTATTATTTCAAGACACAGATTAAACTTTTAAAGATCAACTTTGTAGTTGAATTATTTTAATCCGCCAAAATGCCAATTTAACTCATTTATGCAACGAGGACCAAATTTTGACGAAAGTGTTGAAACAACATGATAACCTAAATTTAAGTAAACAAATGCATGAAACCACTTTGAGTAAGTCGAGATGAGCATGTAAACAATGTTGAATTATCAAAAATCAAATAGACTTAATTGACGCAACCATCATGCATGTGAAGAAAAGGTGATGAAACAAATAACTTTTCATGGCACAACAAGCTCACCACCAAAGTTGTGATCATGTGTTTAATGATCCCCATCATTGCTCCATTCCAAAGCATATCATCAAATGATCACTCCATAAACCAAAATCAATGATAAAGCACTAAAAGAATGAAAATACTGAAAGAGAAGATGAGTCATCTAACCATAGAACCTCCCCTTCAATTCAAGAAAAATAGGATCAAGTGACAATAAAAAGATAAAAATTTCAAAATTTAAAGGGGGGCCCTTTTATGGTTTCTAAAAACTAAGGGGATTTGTTGAGGGCTCAACACCAACCAAATGCTTAATTGATGGATGGTGTTTACTTAACTACCTATTTTTCTAGAGCCTAAAACTTGGAGAGATAAGATTTTGAATAGGATAATGAGTAAAATATATATAATAAAATACGTTTTTACAATGGTTGAATATTACAATGACGGGAGCCCATTATATAATGGCCTCGATGACTTTTATGGAGAGTCATGACCTTTGGTCATGACTTTTAGTTTATTGTTTAAATTATAATTTATTATTTATTTTGCATTTATTATCTTATTTATTATTATTTTATATATAACATTGCCCTTCCCTTAAAATTTTGCTTTGTCCTCAAAGCAATGGCAACGAAGGGTGTAACTGGCAACAATGCTCCAACTCCCATGCAGTGTCTTCTTCCGGTAGATTTTTCCATTTAATTAGATATTCCTTGATGCTTCAAGAATGTAATCTCTTTTTCCGGGTGGCGATAAAGGCTTCGGGCTCTAAAATGTTTCTTCCTTCCTCATCCAACATAGGAAGTATAGTTTGTGCCTTTTGTTGTTGCCCCAAGACTCTCTTTAGACATGATACATGAAAGACGTCATGGATATGAATTTTATCTGGTAAATCCAACTGGTAAGCTATGTGACTGATTTTTCAATTTATTTGATATGGTCCATAAATTTTTGGAGCCAATTTATTCTTCCCATGTTGTTTAAGGGATAACGGTTTGTAAGGTTGAAGCCTCACAAATACCCAGTCTCCTACTTCAAACTCTCTTTCTGTTCAATTTTGGTTAGCTTGTTGCTTCATTCGATTCCTTGCAGGTGTTAAGTTTTCTTTGAGTAACTGAAGG
>JASDQU010011273.1:35280-47097 GCA_032191745.1 Picea mariana
GAATTATCCTCCTTTTTCTGATCTTAGGCACTTCATTTTTAAATCCATTTCATTTTCTACATGTTCTTTGAATATTTTTAATTTTTCAAAAGCCTTAAATTTATGCTTCAACAATCCAACCCTAGTCATTCCAGTATAGTCATCAATCAACAAAATAAAATATCTTTCACCTTGAGGTGATTGTGTACTAGTGGGGCCACAGAGATCTATATTAATAAGCTCAAGAGGTTGAGTGGTGGAGTGTTATCTTGCCTTGAATTGAACTCCTTACTGCTTTCCAAATTGACATGACTTACATACAATATTATTAGGTTTGGAAATTTTTGGCATATCTCTCACAACATATTTTCTTCGTAGCTTAACAAGATGATTAAAACTAAGATGGCCTAGTATTTTGTGCCAAATCAAAATCTCATTAGTTTTACCAACAATTTGTTTTTTGTTTCCTTCTTCTAGAACATACACATTTCCTGAAGTTCTGACTGCCTTGACAATAGTCTTTCATATATTCACACCCTTTACTTTACAACCTTTTGAATGAAAGAGAACATTGTTTCCTTGGTCACACATTTAAATTACACTCAACAAGTTATGTTTTAGACCATCTACATACAACACATTTTGTTCTTTGATCTTTCACTTCTTATCTCCATCTAGTACAACCATTCCCTTTCCTCTAATTCTAGCTGGAGCATTGTTTCCAAAAGTAACATTACCACCTTTTTCTTTAGTTAGGAATTCAAACTTAATCTTGTCTCATATCATGTTCTTGGAGAAGCCACTATCAATATACCATTGATTTTCTTGATTTTTGTCTTATAGAGCCAGTCCACAATTTTCTTTTTGTTTATTTTTCTTCCTCCAAACCTTGGTAAAATATTCGTGTTTGTCTTGCTTATGGATAAGAAACATATTTCTTTTGCATTCACTTTCCTTGTGTCCAAAATTATTGCATATATGGCATTCAAGGTCATTTAATAGAGAGGAGAAATCATTTTGATACATATCCATTTGAGGTTTATTAAATCTCATTCCTACATTTCTATTAAAAGTCCTACAACTCACAGCCTTATGTCCAAAGTTTCCACAAGAGAAACAATATCAATAGAAAAAAATTGGATTCCTTGGAATGAAAAACTTACTTGTAGGTATCATTCTTTGTCTGCCATCTTGATAAGATTCAAGCACATGTTGTTTCCTTCATAATTTTTTGCATATTTGGGTTGATCCAGTTCTGACTATTTCTTCTTATCATATTTTGATCTGTTAGGATAATTGTTGTTTCCCTTGAGAGCATTTTCATAACTTGTAGGATTCTCACTAGTTCACATGCTGGTGCTTGATTCCCATTTGAAAATTTTCATTCTTTATTTATATCCTATTCCTGTCTTGTCATATGGTGATCTCTGATTATTGAGAATTTTATCTAGAGTTCCAGATCCTCTTATAAATTTCATTTGAGTCTTGGAATTCTCTAGATCTTTCCTTAAGAACACTATTTTTGCTTCTAGTTTGTCAGAGATGTTCTCCTTTTCTTTTATTTGATTCATCAATACTCCCTCCCTTCTTTTGGCCTCTTCTGGATGAATTTTTAATATGACTATTTATTCATTGATCTCGTTGTCTTTTTCTTTATAAAACCGTAACTGTTATTTTCTTAGTTTATTCTTTTTCTTGAGTTAGGATATTTCCTCCATAGAACTAATGAGTTCTCCTTCCATGTCTACTACATCTTCACACTCTTCTGTGTCTGTTTTTTCTTTTTCATATTTAAGTTGCTCCAAATCCATGTGAATTTTTTCATATTGAATTGTATCTGACTCATATTCTTCTTCTTCAATGTCTGAATAGATGCTGCCATCCTCTTTTGAATAAAAAATGTTCCTTTTAAAAGTCATTTTCTTTTTAAACTCCCTAGGTTTATCCTTGCCTTTTCTTTCTTTTTCATTGGTGTTGTTTTGTTTGAAAGCACATTTAGATAAACAAAAAAATGACCAACTTTACCAAAATGGAAGCATTTGAACGGTAACATACCTTTATATTTTCCAAAGCCCCTCTTTAGTTTCCTTACAAAGTTAGCTTCTTCTTCATATGAGAAATGTTCTAATGAATCATGATCTTGAGATGTTGATGATTTTATTAATGCCTTGAAGATCACATCCTTTAGATCTGGTTGTTATTTCCTATTTCTCATATAATAAGCAGTTAGAATTTCATGCATACTTTCCATAGTCATTTTATCTAGTTCATGCATTTCTTCTATAGCATAAACCTTTACATCAAGTCTTGAGGGAAGAGATCTCAGTACCTTCTTAACTATTATGGCTTCTTCAATATTCTCACCTATCATAGTGTTTACAATATCATATACTTTGAGAAAGAAACCTGCTACATTTTCATATTCACTTATTCTTAGGATTTCAAATTCCATTCTGTAAGATTGAAGTTTGGCCAAATTTCCTTTCTTGTCTCCTTCATAATTGTTTAGTAGTTTGTCCCATATTTCTTTTGTAGATTCCAACTGCATTTCTTTGAGAAATTATGTTTCTTCAAGTCCTCCTTGGATGACATCCATAGCTCTTGCATTGATATGGTATTTTTTCTTACTAACTTCATCAGTTGGAAGATTAGTTGGAATTTTATTACCAACTACCACATTCTGCCATATTTCCATACCAAGAGACATAAAGTAGGTTTTCATTCTGATTTTCCAAAGTGAAAAAATTGTTCCATCGAACATAGGAGGTCTGGTTGAAGAAGAAAAATAATCTTGACTTGACATACTTTCTATGTGATCTTCCTTACATATATTAGGTTGTTAATGAAGATACCTGCACTCTGATACCAATTGTTATAACTTACAACAATACTAAGAGGGAGGGTGAATCAATATTGTATCATAGCTCTCAATTTTCTTTCCTTTGCAACAATTTAAAGTTGTTTATAAGTGCTTACTTAATAAACAGTACATGCAGAAAATAAAACACAACATAGAAAACACGTTACACTAGAAATTTTACATGGAAACCCAATGCGGGAGAAAACCACAGGGCATATTTATTTATGTTCTTCTTCAATAACAAACTTGCAATTTATAATTATTCAACTTGACATGCACTCACTTGTCAAAAATGAGGACACCAATCCTCTCACGCACCAACCTGTCGCAAATGAGGACACCGATCCTTTTAGGAACCAACTTGTCATAGATAATGAGGACACCAATCCTATAATGAACCAACCTATCACAAATAATGAGGAAACCAATCATCAGTGAGATTCAACTCATCCTAGAACCACCCTGCCACTCTGAAATTAGTTTAATAAATATTTTACAGAACTAAACTTTTCTCTACAAAAATTAATTTGATAAGTCTTTGTTTTAGTTTCGTTGAACAATTACAAATTATTTTTCTTCTCTTTTCATCCACACTTAAATCGAACAAAGTGCATCCTCTTTTACATTTTTTTTCCTGATTTCCCCTTCGTGTATGTGGATGCATAACAGTTACAATGAGGACATATTTTGACTATATCAAAGTGTTCTCAATTACACTTTTGTCTAAATAAAACATGTGGACATGTGACAGTTATATTGAGGATAAATCTTGACCAGATCCAGTTGGATATTCTTTGACCAAATCAAACTAGCACAATATTCCTACGAAGGAGCTCCAACTCATCTTCAACAACAAAATTATGTCTTATCAGAGAATCTCATCATAAATTATGTAACAACTCACATTCTGGTATATAGAGTATCTACTACGCAGATATAATAAGAGTCCAAATCTCAAGTCACAAGTATTCATCCTATCGCACTTTCCCTGTAGTGCGCTCACCCAGTCACTCCATTGATCATATCGCATTCCACTACGTCGTTTGTCACACGATATTTGTTTCATCACACTCTACTATGAAATTCGTCGCACTAACTCAAAGTTCCTTGTAGAGATTCTTCTATGCAATCTTCCAGACAAATTGTCACAATCCATTCTGTCACACTAGTTTCATCTCGACACACTCCACTACATCATTTGTCACACTGGTTCAAAGAAACTTGTATATTTTATTTTGTGCCATTGACCCTTCTTTGCACCATTGATCCTTTCGTCCTTCGATCCTTCTGCACACTTCTGTTTTCATCCTTTCACGATTTCCTTTGTTTGTGCACTATACTTTGTGCCATACTTTCTACTCCATTGGTGCTTTCATCCTTCAATCCTTTTGTGCACTTCTTATGTATATTATTGCGCTATAATTGACCATGTCCATGACCACTTTAACATCAATGAAAACATATGCTCAAAAAGTTGATGCTCTCATTAGATGTAGATCAAGGAATATGGTTATTTCAAGGGGGAATGAATGTAATCAAGTGACACTTTATCCACCTGATAGATCTATAAATGAATTGAAACAAATGTCATGGTTTGAATAAACTGACTTGGAGGAAGAAGCTTTTCATTGTTTTCTCACTATTATTCAAGATATAAGTTTCCAAGAAGAGAATGATGAAAATGTACTTAATCACTTCATTTTCAATCCATATTACATAGAGAAATTTGGATCTTCTTAGCAAATTTTCGCTAATGATATTTTGGAGCAAACTTTTTAGGAAAATTGTACAGTGAATTCTTTACAATATTTATTCCAAACTATATTTACTATAAATACAATATCAGATTCACACAGTAAAGTCATTGAATATTTCCCTAGAAAATGTCTAAACATCAACTCTAATTTGGAAAAATCTCAGTAGGAAAGGTTAATTCAATTATTGCAGAAATATTCCAAAGCATGCACTCGAGAGTACATAAATATGCAAGGCATCCATCGAAATACTTGCACAGATCGGATCTATATAGAGGAGAATTCCAAACCTCCTAGACAACCACAAAGAAGGATGAATCCTATTTTAAAAGAGATACTGAAAGAAGAACTTCAAAAATTGTTAAAAGTAAACTTTATCTATCCTATCTCAGATAGCCAATGGGTTTTCCCCTTGGTGGTAGTACCCAAAAAGAATGGAAAATGGGGAATATGTGTGGACTATTGAGAATTGAACAAAGAAACTTTAAAAGATTGTTCTCCTCTACCCTTCATCGATCAATTCATGGGTGCATTAGCAGGAAATGAATAATTTTATTTCCTCGATGGATTCAATGGATACAATCAGATCAAAATAGCCTTGGAAGACCAAGACAAGACAACATTCACATGTCCCTAGGGGACATATTCATATAGATTCCTACCCTTTGGGTTATGTAATGCACCAACTACATTTCAGAGGGCATCCTTGGCCATTTTTTCTGATTTGAAACATGAATGTGTAGAAGTTTACATGGATGAATTTTCAATGTATGGATATGATTTTGAAGATGCTTTAAATAATCTGGAAAAAGTTATGATAAGATTCCTAGAAACAAATATAGAACTTAGTGATGAAAAATGTTTTATGATGCAAACTAAAGGAATTGTTCTTGGCCATCGTGTGTATCATGCGGGACTAAAAGTATATCCATCCAAGATAGAAATCATTCTAAAATTTCCAAATCCATCAAATCAAAGATATGTTAGAAGTTTTCTAGGCTATGTAGGATATTATTGTCGATTTATAGAAAACTTTAGTAAAATAACTTTGCATTTGTTTAATTTAGTTGTGAAAGATGTTGGATTTTGCTGGGATACTAACTGCTAATTTTATTTCCAAACTCTTAAAGAAAAACTTTATCATCACCAATATTGAAGGGTCCATATTGGACTTTACCATCACCAATATTGAAGGGTCCATATTGGACTTTACCATTTCACATTTCTATAGATGCATCTGATACAATAGTGGGAGAAGTACTAGGTCAAAAGGGAAACCTTCTAACCTATGTTATCTACATTATTAGTAAAAATTTAACTCTAGATGACCTCAACTATAAAGTGATTGAAAAGAAAATGTTGGCAGTCATTCATGTTGTAAATAAATTCTAACATTATATTACTAGATACAAAGCCTTTGTCCATACAAACCATTTTTCCATTATATATTTAATGAATAAAACAATTACTAATGGTATAATAACAAGATGGTCATTATTATTGTAGGAACTCAATATTACTATCATAGATCGACCTGGAAAAGACAATCATGTGGAAAAAATTATTTCACGCATTAATAATCCTAGTGAGAGTCTTCCAGTACAGATTCTTTCCCATATGGGAATATATTTTCTATATCTACCAAAAGTCCATGGTTTGATGATATAGAAAATCATTTAGCTACAGGGAATTTACCATCACATCTCTCATCAAAAGAGAAAAAGAAAATAATCAAACCTAGTGCTAAATTTTCAGGGATCAAAGGAGATATTTTCTACATAGGAGTAGATTTGATCATCCATCGGTGTGTTTGAGAAGATGTTTTATTTGATATTTTTAAAGCATGTCATTATGAACCCTATGGTGGGAATTTTGCATATAACGATTTTCCTAAAATATACTTCATCTCATATTGATGCAGGAGCATCTCTCCACATCAGCTAGCCAACCAGCCAGCCACGCCAGTGAATTCAAATCGCACGCTAAGAGAGAGGCGTAGCCTCATTTAAAATTTGAATTGAATGCAACTTTAATGTTTAAGCTGTTGAGTTGGGAAGCCGTGCCTTTGTGCAGGCATTAGGTAGATCAGCCTTTAATGTTTGTAAGTCTGAGATCTATATCCAAATGCTGGACTAGACAACCATTGATTGTAATTGAATAGGGTAGGTGAATTTGGAGGGAAGCGCTCGAAGAGCCCCCTCAGGTAAAAGAGATTTCAGATCTCATTTTGGGTAGTGGTAGTTGAAGCTAGCATAGAGAGTTGAGCTAGGCGAGTAGAGAGCAGAAGAGAGGAGCTGAGACCTTGTTATAGGCCGTGCTCAGGAACACCTTTGTAAAGAGGCATTTTATTTAATATAAACAGAAGCAGTTTTTCCTGCATATTTTCTGTATTATGTGGATGCCTTGGTGTGTTCTTTTATATGCTGTGAATGTATGTATGTTTAAGAATTTGCAGGGAGTCTGTTTGATTTCAGGTGAAGGTCTTTGAGGTTTCACACCAGGAGAGTGTGACAGAACGCTGCGGGTTCTGATAGCCGTGCACAGAGGATGCACTACTGAACACTGCGGGTTCAGACAGAGACGTGCTGCGGCACAGAAGATGGAGTCAAAAACTCGAGAGGAATACCTCAAGGTTGTTGAATACCTTGGAGGCAAGGCTATATAGGAGGAGAATACAGTTGCAGATAGAATCACTGAGGATTCTGTAAAGCTCTGCCAAGTGGGCATTGAGCATAGGCACAAGGTGCTGAAGAGGAACTCTGCTGTGGGTTCAGGAAGAAGAAGCCAGAATCACTGAGGACTCTGAGAGCTCTGCCAGGAGGGAATCGATCAGGTGCATAGGTGCACAAAAGATGACAGAACTACTGAATGTTCTGTGAAAGGAAACTCTGCCAGGTGGGCATTGAGACCTTGTGCTGACAGTCACAGGAAGAAGAGAACTCTTTGAGTTCTGTAAGTTGGAGGAAGAGTCCACTGAGGGATCTTCACAGGGTTACTGAATACCCTGGTATACTCAGCAAGAGGTTTCTTGAGCAAAGGGCAGCCTGGAGGGCGTCAAATTCTCCATCCGAGGGAGGAATAGAAGAAAGACAAAAAAATCCCTTAGGGGTCTGAGTGTTGAGGAAAGCTCAGGATAGATAGCACCAGCGTGTGTATGAGAAGACTCTGCAAGGAGTGCAAGAGTCGAAGAATCCTTTAAGGATTCGAAAGGAGGAAAATCTCAAAGGGAGTTAGCATTTTTTCACGCGCAGGCGAAGCCCAAGGTTTGGGAGCTCGCAGAGGAGAAAGAAGACAAAGGGCGATGTCTTTGAGAAATCTGAATTCTTCCAAGGCTGGGAAAGAGTGCAGAAGCTCAGGAGGAAGCTCAGCAGCCGTTGGATCGGCCGACAGATTCTGGACCATTGAAAATTTCTACGTCCAGGAGGGAGCAGGAGGAGTGGACAAGAAGGACGGCTCTGGATCGTTGGATCTTGATCCAGAGACCTGACAGCCATTGGATCTACAGAGAGTTGCGAGGGAGTTAACCTCGTAAACAGGAGGAGAAAAGTCTCGGAGGAAGTCCCGACACATATCGGGACATCAAGGCGTCGGGAGTCGGGATATCGGCATTCCCGTGGGCAGGAGATCGGGTAAGTCCACCTTGAAAACCCCAACACAAATCTGGGCCATCCGTTTGAGAGAGGACACGTGTCACGTGATCGTCCATTCCGGAGATCCGGACACTAGACATCGGTATATCGACACTCGGGAAATCGGAGTTCCCGAGGTCGTGAAAGTCAGGACATAAGAAGTCTCGAAAACGCGAGGGGTAATCTGAACCGTCCATTCTTGGGACGTGTGGCAGCGATTGAGTGATATTGGGAAAAATCCCGAAAGGAGGTCGTCTATCGACGTATCGGGAATCGGGATATCGAAAATCCCGGGAGAAAAGAGTTCATGCATTTCGGTTTTGTGAAGTCTGAAATGACGATGGGGTAAAGGACCGTTGAAAGGTCAAGGCCGCAAGCGTGATCGGAGGATCGACATATCGGGATTCGGAGGATCGGGGATCCCATGGACAAAGTGTCCATGCACTTCAGTTTTGCGAAGTTCGAACCCTGATAGTAATATATGACTGTGGTCGCATGAGGGTGGTCGCATGGACCTTGGCATAGCCGGGAGGGGCTAAGACCAAAAAGGGCACGTATTGGCGCATCGACAAATCGGAGGTTGGGAGATCGAGAGGTCAAGAACTCTTGACATCGGGGAGTCTAAAACCCTGAAACCCGAATTTATCATTGGGAAAAGGTCGCAGAGCGTGCAAAGACCGTGGCAGGGGAAGAAGAAGGACCTGTGGATTTGGATTTTCACAAAGATTTTGGGCAGGAATCAAAGGATCCGCTCCAGCTCTAAGGGAAAGAAGAAGAGCACGATCCTGTGAGCGGGTGTGGGGAGCTGAGCGTTTGCACCACATATACTATTGGTCAACTATATTCATAGATTCCAAGAAGTATGTAAAAAGTTGTGATAGTTTCCAAAAGATGGGCAAGCCAACAATAATAGATGAGATTCCCCTGCAACCTCAATTTATGGTGGATCCTTTCAAGAAACGGGCTCTGTATTTCATAGGTCATATGTATCCCTTGTTCAAAGGAAAAATATATATATTAGTTTGCACAGACTATGTAACAAAGTGGGTGGAGGAAAAATCTCTATCACGAGCAACTAAACAATAAATAGTCAATTTCTTATTTGAAGACATTTTTGTTATATTTAGGCTTGCCATAGAAATTGTTACTGACCAAGGAGCACAATTTACCTCAAATTGCGTGAAGGAATTTATTGAAAAATACAAGATCAAACACCGTAATTCCACCCCCTATCATCTACAAGATAATGGTCAGGTAGAATATACAAAAAACGTTTTGGAAGAAATCATGAAACATATAGTCCAACTCCATCGAAAGGACTTGATAGAGAGGATTCCAGAAGCTGTGTGGGATTATCGGACATCATGGAAGAATACCATTGGTTTTACTCCTTATGAACTAGTGTATGGTAAAAAAGACCTACTAGGAATGGACTTGATTGAGCATCCAAAACAAAGAATAATGCAATTGAATGAGTTACATGAGATCCAACAAGATTCCTTATAAAAAACTACTCTGATCCAAAAACAAAGGATAAGATGGAACGACAAGTTCATTAAGAAAAATCTATTCAAGGTTGGTGATTGGGATTTTCTCTTCGAATCCAAATACAAATATTTTCAATGAAAATTTACCAATTGTTGGATTGAGCCATATGAAATCCAAGAAGTGTTTGATAATGGTTAAATAAGGGTGAAGACAATCAATGAAAGTGGATTTTCATTTGTAATCAATGGGCACAAGTTCAAACTCTACAACAAACCAATAAGTCGAGATGATTTTATCTCTCAGTTTTCTCAATAGGAAGAGATGAATGTTCTGGGAAAAGGAAATGATACTCCTACCCCTCTTCCATATTAAATTCTACTTTCCAAAGAAAAAAATAAAGAAATGATACTCCTACCCCTCTTCCATATTAAATTCTACTTTCCAAAGAAAAAAATAAAGAATATATATATATATATATATATATATATATATATATAAAGAAAAAAATAGTTTAGTTATGAAAACTGTATTTTCTGGCATAATCTAGGCTTGAATTTTTGTTAGAAAACCAAGTAATTTGCTAACAAAAATTCTCAATAAAATACCTACTTGATTTATCTTGTACAAATGTAGGACTCTAACAGTTTATTTTTAGAAAGAATCAATGAATTAAGGATGTGAAAACAATTTTTTTTGAAAACTAGATTTATGACATCACTTAACTTGAATTTTTGCTTGAAAACCAGGTAATTGGATGGCATAAATTCTTACAGTATTTACAGTGCAATAATTGCAAGATATGATAAATATATTGTTACAAATTGTATGTTTATAATAAAAAATAGAAATTGTGAGACCAACTCACTGAGTTACAACGGTTTCTTTTAAATTTTTTCTTAGAAATATAGTCTCCTTCATTTGTAGATTTTTTTTTCCAGAAGTTAGTATAAGATTTTGTAAAGAGTTTAATGCTTACTATATCGTAAATAAAGCAACTGATACACAGTTTCCAGGAGCAAGAAACCTTCTTCTCAAGTTCAGAAACCAAGGATTTAAGCAAAGAAAAGAGGAAAATCACAACACAAAGAATTACATCAAGTACCATCTTCCAAACTACACAAGCTTAAAGACTACATCAACATCAAACACTCAAAATATCAACATCAAACACTCGAAATTGAAGGAATGGTATAATCCAGGTTGACTTTTTTAATTCGTTTATTTAAAATTAGAAATGAGATAAATTTACTTATGCCTTCCACATCCTAACTTATCTAGCTTAACATACCCTTATTTCTATTTTACATATGCTATCATCCCTATCCTACCATACCACTACATATCATTTCCATTCTTATCTATTCTATTCATACCACTAACCAATTCTACCACATTTTACTACCTTATCATATGTCATATCTTATCTTTTCAATACTACCCAAATATCTTTTTACTTACCTCTCCATTCGCCATTTACCACTCCATTCATAATTCACATTTCCATCCCATATAACCATTCATATTTTCCATATTACCTACCGATACCTTACAAAATTTAGAAGCTCTTTGTGAGACAAAGTTACCATTTTACTCTCTTGCTGATTCTCAAATTCAAAATCTAGAGAATGAAAATCAAATATTTATCTAGCATCAAGAAAGCATAGGTATGAACACTCCAACTGCTAGATGAAAACAACACTAGGGTTTCATTAATAAAAAGAAATTTCAAAAATAAGTCTTCCTCTACTGTAACATAAAACGAATTCTGAAGCTAAGATAGCGCCAAATATTTATCCACCATACAAAATCAAGAAATGATCAAATGATAGGGCTTTGAATTGTTAAAAAACAAGAGTACTAGGGTTCATTTTTAGAAAGAAATTTCTTCCTCTGCTGATTTGTAAAACAAATTCTGAAAAACAATATCAGAAAATTCTTCTTCTAAATGGAGAAAGCACATGTGCAAGCGCTGTAATTTCTAAAGGCATGGGCTATAGGGTTTGATTGTCACAAACAAATTTCAAAAATAAGTCTTCCTCTACTGTCAGATAAAATGAATTGTGAAGCTAATCTAGCACCAAATATTTATGCACCATACAAAATCAAG
>JASDQU010011273.1:62060-78974 GCA_032191745.1 Picea mariana
GAATTATCCTCCTTTTTCTGATCTTAGGCACTTCATTTTTAAATCCATTTCATTTTCTACATGTTCTTTGAATATTTTTAATTTTTCAAAAGCCTTAAATTTATGCTTCAACAATCCAACCCTAGTCATTCCAGTATAGTCATCAATCAACAAAATAAAATATCTTTCACCTTGAGGTGATTGTGTACTAGTGGGGCCACAGAGATCTATATTAATAAGCTCAAGAGGTTGAGTGGTGGAGTGTTATCTTGCCTTGAATTGAACTCCTTACTGCTTTCCAAATTGACATGACTTACATACAATATTATTAGGTTTGGAAATTTTTGGCATATCTCTCACAACATATTTTCTTCGTAGCTTAACAAGATGATTAAAACTAAGATGGCCTAGTATTTTGTGCCAAATCAAAATCTCATTAGTTTTACCAACAATTTGTTTTTTGTTTCCTTCTTCTAGAACATACACATTTCCTGAAGTTCTGACTGCCTTGACAATAGTCTTTCATATATTCACACCCTTTACTTTACAACCTTTTGAATGAAAGAGAACATTGTTTCCTTGGTCACACATTTAAATTACACTCAACAAGTTATGTTTTAGACCATCTACATACAACACATTTTGTTCTTTGATCTTTCACTTCTTATCTCCATCTAGTACAACCATTCCCTTTCCTCTAATTCTAGCTGGAGCATTGTTTCCAAAAGTAACATTACCACCTTTTTCTTTAGTTAGGAATTCAAACTTAATCTTGTCTCATATCATGTTCTTGGAGAAGCCACTATCAATATACCATTGATTTTCTTGATTTTTGTCTTATAGAGCCAGTCCACAATTTTCTTTTTGTTTATTTTTCTTCCTCCAAACCTTGGTAAAATATTCGTGTTTGTCTTGCTTATGGATAAGAAACATATTTCTTTTGCATTCACTTTCCTTGTGTCCAAAATTATTGCATATATGGCATTCAAGGTCATTTAATAGAGAGGAGAAATCATTTTGATACATATCCATTTGAGGTTTATTAAATCTCATTCCTACATTTCTATTAAAAGTCCTACAACTCACAGCCTTATGTCCAAAGTTTCCACAAGAGAAACAATATCAATAGAAAAAAATTGGATTCCTTGGAATGAAAAACTTACTTGTAGGTATCATTCTTTGTCTGCCATCTTGATAAGATTCAAGCACATGTTGTTTCCTTCATAATTTTTTGCATATTTGGGTTGATCCAGTTCTGATTGTTTCTTCTTATCATATTTTGATCTATTAGGATAATTGTTGTTTCCCTTGAGAGAATTTTCATAACTTGTAGGATTCTCACTAGTTCACATGCTGGTGCTTGATTCCCCTTTGAAAATTTTCATTCTTTCTTTATATCCTATTCCTGTCTTGTCATAGGGTGATCTCTGATTATTGAGAATTTTATCTAGAGTTTTAGATCCTCTTATAAATTTCATTTGAGTCTTGGAATTCTCTACATCTTTCCTTAAGGACACTATTTTTTCTTCTAGTTTGTTAGAGATGTTCTCCTTTTTTTTTTATTTGATTCATCAATACTCCCTCCCTTCTTTTGGCCTCTTCTGGATGAATTTTTAAGATGACTATATATTCATTGATTTGGTTGTATTTTTCTTTATAAAATCGTAACTGTTATTTTCTTAGTTTATTCTTTTTCTTGAGTCAGGATATTTCCTCCATAGAACTAATGAGTTCTCCTTCCATGTCTACTACATCTTCACACTCTTCTATGTCTTTTTTTTCTTGTTCATATTTAAGTTGCTCTAAATCCATGTGAAGTTTTTCATATTGAATTGTATCTGACTCATATTCTTCTTCTTCAATGTCTAAATAGATGTTGCCATCCTCTTTTGAATAAAAAATGTTTCTTTTAAAAGTTATTTTCTTTTTAAACTCCCTAGGTTTATCCTTGCCTTTTCTTTCTTTTTCATTGGTGTTGTTTTGTTTGAAAGCACATTTAGATTAAAAAAAAAATGACCAACTTTACCAAAATGGAAGCATTTGAATGGTAACATACCTTTATATTTTCGAAAGCCCCTCTTCAGTTTCCTTACAAAGTTAGCTTCTTCTTCATATGAGAAATGTTCTAATGAATAATGAGCTTGAGATGTTGATGATTTTATTAATGCCTTGAAGACCACATCCTTTAGATCTAGTTGTTATTTCCTATTTCTCATATAATAAGCAGTTAGAATTCCATGCATACTTTCCATAGTCATTTTATCTAGTTCATGCATTTCTTCTATAGCATAAACCTTTACATCAAGTCTTGAGGGAAGAGATCTCAGTACCTTCTTAACTATTATAGCTTCTTCAATATTATCACCTATCATAGTGTTTACAATATCATATACTTTGAGAAAGAAACCTGCTACATTTTCATATTCACTTATTCTTAGGATTTCAAATTCCATTCTGTAAGATTGAAGTTTGGCCAAATTTCCTTTCTTGTCTCCTTCATAATTGTTTACCAGTTTGTCCCATATTTCTTTTGCAGATTCCAACTGCTTTTCTTTGAGAAATTATGTTTCTTCAAGTCCTCCTTCGATGACATCCATAGCTCTTGCATTGATATGGTATTTTTTCTTACTAACTTCATCAGTTGGAAGATTAGTTGGAATTTTATTACCAACTACCACATTCTGCCAGATTTCCATACCAAGAGACATCAAGTAGGTTTTCATTCCGATTTTCCAAAGTGAAAAAATTGTTCCATCGAACATAGGAGGTTTGGTTGAAGAAGAAAAAGAATCTTGACTTGACATACTTTCTATGTGATCTTCCTTACATATATTAGGTTGTTAATGAAGATACCTGCACTCTGGTACCAATTGTTATAACTTACAACAATACTAAGAGGGAGGGTGAATCAATATTGTATCATAGCTCTCAATTTTCTTTCCTTTGCAACAATTTAAAGTTGTTTATAACTGCTTACTTAATAAATAGTACATGCAGAAAATAAAACACAACATAGAAAACACGTTACACTAGAAATTTTATATGGAAACCCAGTGCGGGAGAAAACCACAGGGCATATTTATTTATGTTCTTCTTCAATAACAAACTTGCAATTTATAATTATTCAACTTGACATGCACCCACTTGTCAAAAATGAGGACACCAATCCTCTCACGCACCAACCTGTCGCAAATGAGGACACCGATCCTTTTAGGAACCAACTTGTCATAGATAATGAGGACACCAATCCTATAATGAACCAACCTGTCACAAATAATGAGCACACCAATCATCAGTGAGATTCAACTCATCCTAGAACCACCTTGCCACTCTGAAATTAGTTTAATAAATATTTTACAGAACTAAACTTTTCTCTACAAAAATTAATTTGATAAGTCTTTGTTTCAGTTTCGTTGAACAATTACAAATTATTTTTCTTCTCTTTTCATCCTCACTTAAATCGAACAAAGTGCATCCTCTTTTACAATTTTTTTCCTAAGTTCCCTTTCGTGTATGTGGATGCATAACAGTTACAATGAGGACATATTTTGACTATGTCAAAGTGTTCTCAATTACACTTTTGTCTAAATAAAATATGTGGACATGTGACAGTTATATTGAGGATAAATCTTGACCAGATCCAGTTGGACATTCTTTGACCAAATCAAACTAACACAATATTCCTACGAAGGAGCTCCAACTCATCTTCAACAACAAAATTATGTCTTATCAGAGAATCTCATCATAAATTATGTAACAACTCACATTCTGGTATATAGAGTATCTACTACGTAGATATAATAAGAGCCCAAATCTCAAGTCACAAGTATTCATCCTGTTGCACTTTCCCTGCAGTGCGCTCACCCAGTCACTCCATTGATCATATCGCATTCCACTACGTTGTTTGTCACACGATATTTGTTTCATCACACTCTACTATGAAATTCGTCGCACTAACTCAAAGTTCCTTGTAGAGATTCTTCTGTGCAATCTTCCAGACAAATTGTCACAGTCCATTCTATCACACTAGTTTCATCTCGACACACTCCACTGCATCATTTGTCACACTGGTTCAAAGAACCTTGTATATTTTCTTGTGCCATTGACCCTTCTTTGCACCATTGATCCTTTCGTCCTTCGATCCTTCTGCACACTTTTGTTTTCATCCTTTCACGATTTCCTTTGTTTGCGCACTATACTTTGTGCCATACTTTCTACTCCATTGGTGCTTTCATCCTTCAATCCTTTCGTGCACTTCTTATGTATATTATTGCACTATAATTGACCATGTCCATGACCACTTTGACATCAATGAAAACATATGCTCAAAAATTTGATGCTCTCATTAGATGTAGATCAAGGGATATGGTTATTTCAAGGGGGAATGAATGTAAGCAAGTGACACTTTATCCACCTGATAGATCTATAAATGAATTGAAAGAAATGTCATGGTTTGAATAAACTGACTTGGAGGAAGAAGATTTTCATTGTTTTCTCACTATTATTCAAGATATAAGCTTCCAAGAAGAGAATGATGAAAATGTACTTAATCACTTCATTTCCAATCCATATTACATAGAGAAATTTGGATCTTCTTAGCAAATTTTCGCTAATGATCTTTTGGAGCAAACTTTTTAGGAAAATTGTACAGTGAATTCTTTACAATATTTATTCCAAACTATATTTACTATAAATACAATATCAGATTCACACACTAAAGTCATTGAATATTTCCCTAGGAAATGTCTAAACATCAACTCTAATTTGGAAAAATCTCAGTAGGAAAGGTTAATTCAATTATTGCAGAAATATTCCAAAGCATGCACTCGAGAGTACATAGATATGCAAGGAATCCATCGAAATACTTGCACACATCGGATCTATATAGAGGAGAATTCCAAACCTCCTAGACAACCGCAAAGAAGTATGAATCCTATTTTAAAAGAGATATTGAAAGAAGAACTTCAAAAATTGTTAAAAGTAAACTTTATCTATCCTATCTTAGATAGTCAATGGTTTTTTCCCTTGGTGGTAGTACCCAAAAAGAATGGAAAATGGGGAATATGTGTGGACTATTGAGAATTGAACAAAGAAACTTTAAAAGATTATTCTCCTCTACCCTTCATCGATCAATTCATGGACGCATTAGTAGGAAATAAATAATTTTATTTCCTTGATGGATTCAATGGATACAATCAGATCAAAATAGCCTTGGAAGACCAAGACAAGACAACATTCACATGTCCCTAGGGGACATGTTCATATAGAGTCCTACCCTTTGGGTTATGTAATGCACCAACTAGATTTCAGAGGGCATCCTTGGCCATTTTTTCTGATTTGAAAGATGAATGTGTAGAATTTTACATGGATGAATTTTCAATGTATGGATATGATTTTGAAGATGCTTTAAATAATCTGGAAAAAGTTATGATAAGATTCCTAGAAACAAATATAGAACTTAGTGATGAAAAATGTTTTATGATGCAAACTAAAGGAATTGTTCTTGGCCATCATGTGTATCATGCAGGACTAAAAGTATATCCATCCAAGATAGAAATCATTCTAAAATTTCCAAATCCATCAAATCAAAGATATGTTAGAAGTTTTCTAGGCTATGTAGGATATTATTGTCGATTTATAGAAAATTTTAGTAAAATAACTTTGCATTTGTTTAATTTAGTTGTGAAAGATGTTGGATTTTGCTGGGATACTAACTGCTAATTTTATTTCCAAACTCTTAAAGAAAAACTTTATCATCACCAATATTGAAGGGTCCATATTGGACTTTACCATTTCACATTTCTATAGATGCATCTGATACAATAGTGGGAGCAGTACTAGGTCAAAAGGGAAATCTTGTAACCTATGTTATCTACATTATTAGTAAAAATTTAACTCTAGATGACCTCAACTATAAAGTGATTGAAAAGGAAATGTTGGTAGTCGTTCATGTTGTAAATAAATTCTGACATTATATTACTAGATACAAAGCCTTTGTCCATACAAACCATTTTTCCATTATATATTTAATGAATAAAACAATTACTAATGGTATAATAACAAGATGGTCATTATTATTGTAGGAACTCAATATTACTATCATAGATCGACCTGGAAAAGACAATCATGTGGAAAAAATTATTTCACGCTTTAATAATCCTAGTGAGAGTCTTCCAGTACAGATTCTTTCCCATATGGGAATATATTTTCTATATCTACCAAAAGTCCATGGTTTGATGATATAGAAAATTATTTAGATACAAGGAATTTACCATCACATCTCTCATCAAAAGAGAAAAAGAAAATAATCAAACCTAGTGCTAAATTTTCAGGGATCAAAGGAGATATTTTCTACACAGGAGTAGATTTGATCATCCATTGGTGTGTTTGAGAAGATGTTTTATTTGATATTTTTAAAGCATGTCATTATGAACCATATAGTGGGAATTTTGCATATAACGATTTGCCTAAAATATACTTCATCTCATATACTATTGGTCAACTATATTCATAGATTCCAAGAAGTATGTAAAAAGTTGTGATAGTTTCCAAAAGATGGGCAAGCCAACAATAATAGATGGCATTCCCCTGCAACCTCAATTTATGGTGGAGCCTTTCAAGAAACGGGCTTTGTATTTCATAGGTCATATGTATCCCTTGTTCAAAGGAAAAATATATATATTAGTTTGCACAGACTATGTAACAAAGTGGGTGGAGGAAAAATCTCTATCACGAGCAACTAAACAATAAATAGTCAATTTCTTATTTGAAGACATTTTTTTTATATTTAGGCTTGCCATAGAAATTGTTACTGACCAAGGAGCACAATTTACCTCAAATTGCGTGAAGGAATTTATTGAAAAATACAAGATCAAACACTGTAATTCCACCCCCTATCATCTACAAGATAATGGTCAGGTAGAATATACAAAAAAACGTTTTGGAAGAAATCATGAAACATATAGTCCAACTCCATCGAAAGGACTCGATAGAGAGGATTCCAGAAGCTGTGTGGGATTATCGGACATCATGGAAGAATACCATTGGTTTTGCTCCTTATGAACTAGTGTATGGTAAAAAAGACCTACTAGGAATGGACTTGATTGAGCATCCAAAACAAAGAATAATGCAATTGAATGAGTTACATGAGATCCGACAAGATTCCTTATAAAAAACTACTCTGATCCAAAAACAAAGGATAAGATGGAACAACAAGTTCATTAAGAAAAATCTATTCAAGGTTGGTGATTGGGATTTTCTCTTCGAATCCAAATACAAATATTTTCAATGAAAATTTACCAATTGCTGGATTGAGCCATATGAAATCCAAGAAGTGTTTGATAATGGTTAAATAAGGGTGAAGACAATCAATGAAAGTGGATTTTCATTTGTAATCAATGGGCACAAGCTCAAACTCTATAACAAACCAATAAGTCGAGATGATTTTATCTCTCAGTTTTCTCAACAGGAAGAGATGAATGTTCTGGGGAAAGGAAATGATACTCCTACCCCTCTTACATATTAAATTCTACTTTCGAAAGAAAAAAATAAAGAATATGTATATATATAAATAAAGAAAAAAATAGTTTAGTTATGAAAACTGTATTTTCTGGCACAATCTAAGCTTGAATTTTTGTTAGAAAACCAAGTAATTTGCTAACAAAAATTCTCAATAAAATACCTACTTGATTTATCTTGTACAAATGTAGGACTCAACAGTTTATTTTTAGAAGGAATCAATGAATAAAGGATGTGAAAACAATTTTTTTTTGAAAACTAGATTTATGACATCACTTAACTTGAATTTCTGCTTGAAAACCAGGTAATTGGATGGCATAAATTCTTACAGTATTTATAGTGCAATAATTTCAAGATATGATAAATATAAAGTTACAAATTGTATGTTTATAATAAAAAATAGAAATTGTGAGACCAACTCACTGAGTTACAACGGTTTTCTTTTAAATTTTTTCTTAGAAATATAGTCTCCTTCATTTGTAGATTTTTTTTTCCATAAGTTAGTATAAGATTTTGTAAAGAGTTTAATGCTTACTATATCATAAATAAAGCAACTGATACAAAGTTTCCAGGAGCAAGAAACCTTCTTCTCAAGTTCAGAAACCAAGGATTTAAGCAAAGAAAAGAGGAAAATCACAACACAAAGAATTACATCAAGTACCATCTTCCAAACTACACAAGCTCAAAGACTACATCAACATCAAACACTCAAAATTGAAGGAATGGTATAATCCAGGTTGACTTTTTTAATTCGTTTATTTAAAATTAGAAATGAGATAAATTTACTTATGCCTTCCACATCCTGACTTATCTAGCTTAACATACCCTTATTTCTATCTTACATATGCTATCATCCCTATCCTACCATACCACTACATATCATTTCCATTCTTACCTATTCTATTCATACCACTAACCAATTCTACCACATTTTACTACCTTATCATATTTCATATCTTATCTTTTCAATACTACCCAAATATCTTTTTACTTACCTATCCATTCACCATTTACCACTCCATTCATAATTCACATTTCCATCCCATATAATCATTCATATTTTCCATATTACCCACCGATACCTTACAAAATTTAGAAGCTCTTTGTGAGACAAAGTTACCATTTTACTCTCTTGCTGATTCTCAAATTCAAAATCTAGAGAATGAAAATCAAATATTTATCTAGCATCAAGAAAGCATAGGTATGAACACTCCAACTGCTAGATGAAAACAACACTAGGGTTTCATTAATGAAAAGAAATTTCAAAAATAATTCTTCCTCTACTGTCACATAAAACGAATTCTGAAGCTAAGATAGCACCAAATATATATCCACCATACAAAATCAAGAAATGATCAAATGATAGGGCTTTGAATTGTTAAAAAACAAGAGTACTAGGGTTCATTTTTAGAAAGAAAATTCTTCCTCTGCTGATTTGTAAAACAAATTCTGAAAAACAATATCAGAAAATTCTTCTTCTAAATGGAGAAAGCACATGTGCAAGCGCTATAATTTCTAAAGGCATGGGCTATAGGGTTTGATTGTCACAAACAAATTTCAAAAATAAGTCTTCCTCTACTGTCAGATAAAATGAATTGTGAAGCTAATCTAGCACCAAATATTTATGCACCATACAAAATCAAGAAATGATCAAATGATAGGGATTTGAATTGTTAAAAAACAAGATTACTAGGGTTCATTGTTAGAAATAAATTTCTTCCTCTGCTGATTTGTAAAACAAATTCTAAAAAACAATATTAGAAAATTCTTATTCTAAATGGAGAAAGCACATGTGCAAGCGTTATAATTGCTAAAGGAATGGGCTATAGGGTTTTCTTGTCACAAACAAATAGAAAAGGTCAGTCCTCCTCTGTCTTCATATATCATGAATTGTGCAAGTTATTAACAACAAGCTATAACCAGGTGGCAGAGTTTTGAATTGTTAAGGTTTTGTTATTAGAACAGAATTCATAAAAAAAAATTTAAATAAATAAATAAAAATTGTTTCCTCTATTTCAAAACGAATTGTGGAAACCAATATCAATAACTCCTCAAATAATTTAAGACCAGAGTAACAAGGTTTTTCTGTCAACATGAATATTCTTCTTCTAACATACAAGTGTTCCTCTAGCAGATATAAAGTTTTGGATTTTCAATCCCTGAAGATTCATTTTTTAAAGAAGTTTTCAATTATTAAATAATAACTTAGGGTTTAATTTAACAAGAAGCTCGAGTTCAAATTGGAGAATAGAGATTGAATTGAAATTGAAGACAAATCTTGAAGTCAAAATAGAAAATAGAACCCTGAAGCGTGAATACAAATTGAAGAACAACAACTTGAACTTGTGAGGAATTAAATTCGAAGAACATGTATTAAAGGACATAACTTTGAAGCCCATAATTGAAGAAATAAAATTAATAAATAGAGTTTTTGCAATATACCAAATGAAATATAATATGCATAACCAAAATATTTAGCAAGCAATAATGAAACAACAAGATTATAGCTAGATCAATAAGAAAATAACACCAGAAATAAAACCTTTATTAAGATAAAAATGGTCACTTTCCTCTTCGAGGGAGAAACCTCCAACAGAGTAGAGATCTATTACAATCATATCTAAGACAAAATATCCTATACCCCCTACTCTTATTTATACTAATTCTTCCTTCTAAGGAAACTTCTAGAGGAAGAAATTTCTAGAAGCGGAAGCTTCTATTCAGTCTTCTTACATTGACTTATTCTCCTTTATTTATTTATTAGGCCTTATTATATAATGTCAGCCTTTATTACATAGAAAACATATCCTAATAAGTAATTACCCATGAAGAGGGGTTAGGATCGGATCCTAACATGCCCTCCCCCTTAAAAAGAAACCGTGTCCTCAAGGATGAAGGTGCAAAAATTGTTGGAGTATGGTCGTTGGTTCCCAAGTCACATCCTTTGGTGATGTTCCTTTCCAATTGATCAACACTTCCTTGATAGTTCTTCCTCACAACTGACATTCACATTTATTGAGGACTGCTTCTAGTTGGAGCCAAAGGGATCCTTCTTCATCTAATTTTGGAAGGATGGTTTGGACCCTGCAATTATGTCCCACCACTTTCTTTATACAAGAAACATGGAACACCAGATGGATTTTGGAATTAGATGGAAGAGAAAATTTGTAGGCCATTGAACCAATACGCTTGATGATATGGTACGGCCCATAAAACTTGGGTACAAACTTGTGATGTCCCTAGGATTTGAGAGATATTTGTTTGTAAGGTTGGAGCCTGAGAAACACCTGATCACCTTCCTGAAAAACCTTTTATGAACAATGTTGGCATGCCTATTGCTTCATGCGATTTTGGGCCATGTGGAGGTTATCCTTTGGAGCTACTAGGGTGGTTGTTCAACCTTGCAACATTGTATCAATATATTGGACCTTTGATGTGCCTGGAAGATAGGTAGTGATTGTAGGTGGGCGTTGGCCATACATTGCTTCATATGGGGTCATTTTAGTGGTCGTATGATAGGAAGTATTGTACCACCATTATTACAAGGGGATCCATTGCACCCACTGGTGTTTCTTTTCCAAATCAAAACACCATAAGTAGGTTTCCAAAAAAAATTGACAAATTTTGTTTGGCCGTTAGACTAGGGGTGGTAGGTTGTACTCATGTTCAGTTGGGTCCCATTCAATTTAAACATCTCTTGCCAAAATGTGCTGGTGAAATTTTTGTTACGATAAGATACAATAGAGGTGGGCATGCCATGTAAATTGAAAATATGATCAAGGAAAACTTGTGCAACTAATGCCGATGTGAAAGGGTGGGGTAAGGAACAAAAATGAGTAGACATGGAGAGGCGATCAACCACCATCATGATGACAGACTTGTTCCTAGATTTAGGTAGGCCCACTATAAAGTCCATGGAAATGTATGTCCGCATAGAAGCTAGAATGGGTAGGGGTTGTAGGGATCCTAGAGACTTGATAGTTTCACCGTTATTACATTGGAACACCTCACATTCAGTGACAAAGTGAAGGATATCCTTCTTCATACCTGCCCATAAAAAAGAATGACGTGCACAGGCATAGGTATTTTGGAATCCCGAGTGACCTACAATAGTTGATGAGTGAAACTCATTTAAGAGCCTCAACTTGAGTGCAGAAGAGGGCGCAATAACCAAGAGATCCTTATATCTGAGAATATTATCCTGCCAAGTGTATCCTATGGGAGGATTAGGGTCCTCCTGAAGGCGTTGAACTAGGCTGGAGATATTCGAGTGTGTTAACCACTCTTGGCATACTTATTCAATCCAATTAGGGACTAGTAAGGATAGGGAAAAGAGGGAGTCATCCTACTCATGTTTTATTGACAATGCATCAACGAAAATATTGTCTTTTCCCTTTTTATATATGATTTCATAATCATAACCCAACATTTTGGTCAACCACTTGTTTTGTTCTGGGGAGGATAACCACTTCTCCAAAAAATACTTCAGACTATGGTGATCTGTTTTGATCTAAAAATGATATCCCAAAAGATATGGCCACCATGTGTGCATTTCATGGAGAATGGCCATCATTTCTTCTTCATACGTATATCTGCCCATATTGCAGCCAATCAACGCTTTTCTAGTAAAGGCCAAAGGTCGACCATCTTGTGTGAGCATTGCGCCTATACCAGTGTCAGAAGCATATGATTCCACCACAAAGGTTTTGTTGAAGTCGGGAGCTACTAGGACAGGAGTAGTGCACATGGATTTATTTAAATATATGAAGGCTTGCTCAGTAGCAAGTGTCCAATGAAATTAATTCTTCTTAATAAGGTCGGTCAAAGGCTCATAAATTTTCCATAATGGTGGAAATATTTCATGTAATATCCTATGAGACCTAGAAAACCCCTTAGGCACTTTAAGGTCATGGGTTGTCACCACTCTTGTATTCCACTTTGTTGGTTCCAAAGGAACATTTGATATTTTTTACAAACAATTAGTTGGCTTGCAATAAGTGAATGAATTTGTTCACATGAAGAAGGTGGTTATCCCAAGTGTGGATGTAAATGAGGATTTCATCAAAGAAAACCAGGACAGACTTCTGAAGGTAAGGTTTCAATATTTTATTCATGATACTTTGAAAGGTGGATGAGGCATTGCAAAGGCCAAAAGGCATGACCAAGAATTCATAATGTCCTTCATGAGTTTTGAAAGTAGTCTTTGGAATATCTTCCTCCTTCATCTAGATCTGGTGATAGTCGAAGTGAAGGTATAAATTGGTGAAGACATGGGAAAATTGGAGTTCATCCAACAGATCATCAATAACAGGAATGGGAGACTTATATTTGATGGTAAATTTATTTAGGGCATAGAAAATCGGACACATGCACCAAGTACCTTGTTTATTTAAGACCGTCACCATTGGTGAAGAATATGGGCTGGTACTAGGGAGAATTACCCCCGCCTCTAGTAATTCATGTACCATCTTTTATATCTCATTTTTATGAGAAAATGGATATCTGTAGGGATGTACATTTGGGGGTTGACTTCCTAGAAGGAGAGGGATTCTATTATCATGCTCACCCTTGGAGCGAGGTAAGTATGTGGGAACCTCAAATACTTTGGGGTAATTTTCCAATATGAGAAGCATGCTAGGAGGAACTACTTGAGAGGCCTATTTAGTGACCTGGATGGCATGAAATTGAGCAATCACACCATGGTGGCCTTTCTTCAACATTTTCCATCCTGTGAGAGCTGGTGATTTCAGGGGAGCCCACTTGGAGACCTCGGAGGGTGTAGGTGTGATTGTCTAGGGAGAATCTCATATATAGTTTTTGATGATCCATTGTGATTGGTCCCAGAGTGAGAAGCCATTACACACCCAATACAATATCACAACCACCCATGGAAATACAGAACATGTGGGTTTTCAAATGATAATCACCCATTTGGATTTGACATTCTCACACCACCCCCCACACTTCATAGTACCACCATTAACGATGAGGATTTGAAAATTAGAAGTAGGGAAGCCAAAGTAATGGAGCTACTCAACGAGCCTGTGATGAATAAAATTATGGGTGCTACCACTATCAATCAACATCACAACCACCCGATGTTTGATGTAGCCCTTTATATTCAATTTCTGTGGGGCCAAAATACCCGAGAGGGAATGAAGAGATATGGCAGGTTCCTCTGGTTCCATAGGGGTTGCAACTAGAGCTTTGGAATGATCACCTAGGTGAGCCTCCTCTGGGTCAGGAGCCTCATCTGATGGGATATCTTCATAGGGAGAGGAAGTTGATGCATCAATCTGGGAGAACTTTTTTTCTCTACATTTATGTCCTGGTGAATAATTTTCATCACAATAGTAGCAAATTCCTTGCTTGCGATGTTCCACCATTTCTATTGGAGATACATTTTGGACCTTCAAGGTTTGTGTTGGAGCGGGGTGAGGACGATTGAGGAATATAGCCTTGATGGATGGGGACTAAAGGGTGGTCTCTGCTTCCAATGATAATTGATATGCATGCAACTATGCAACAGAGATGGAGTCCTTTAAGACAATAAGAAATAATTCAATGTAAAATGCATCAAACAATCCCTCAGTTCAGATAGTCAATTGTTCAAATTCCGTGATGAAATCTGTGACTGATCCAGTTTGGTGCAACTTGGTGAGTCGTCCCAAAAAATGTGATTCCCTATCAAATTGGGCACAAATTACTTTAGTGAACATGTTCCAAGTGGGTATTCTTGGATAGCATTTCTTATGACACTACCACCACTACTATCATTCTTGATCCAGGTACAAAACCCCTACATGGATTTTGGTTTCATCATCTAAAATATTTTGAAGGGAGAATTATTGTTCCATTTGAGAAACCCACCCTACTGACTTGGATCCATCAAATGTATGCAGGTCAACTTTGGGCATATTATTCCAGGAGTGTGGAGAACAACAAGGGGAGTGAGACGAATGAGTATGCTCATGATGGGAATGTTGGGATTCTTCTGCATTGGGCTCCACCTTCTTACCTTTCATGAATTCCTGTTTGGCAACATGGATGGCTACTTGGAATTCTGAGTGTAGGGACTCTTTGACTTCGGTGTGTATGGAAGTATGGATGGATTCCACTTCCTTTTCTAAGTGAGACAGATTAGACTCCTATCCTTTTTGGGTCTGAGTGTGGGTGGTTGGCATGGTAGTGGCTTAGGTATTATATGAGGTGTCGAGATGGAAATTGGGGCCAAAAAAAGTGATAGGTACCAGGGTGATCAAGACAAAGAGAGGATTCCAATGGGATAGGTGGAAAATAAGGGTGTCCCAGAAAGGGTTGGGACCATGGGGGAAAAAAAGTATTAAAAGTAAAGGGTACCACTGTGAGAAGAATGAAGAGGGGGATCCAATGGACTAGGTCACAAATAATGGTGTGTCTAGGCCCCCCCCCTTTTTTTTAACTCTCGTGGATTTATACTCTGACCTGAAAACTTCTGAAATGGAAGAATTCCCAAATTCTCAATAATAAAATTTTTGGCATGGAGTGTTTCTACATCGAAAAATTTAGTAGGGGCCAATTTTCACTGTAATAGATCATTTGTTGTTGTGCCAAGGGTTAGGGTTTGTAGGGTATCTACAGGAAAGGGTTTTCCCTATGCTATATCTCTCTTATATACGTGTGGGGTCAAACATGAGTAATTGCCCCAATATCTCAGGGAACCAAATAAGGAGGCTAGATCGTACCCTTAGTCATACGACCCGATTACTCAGGTACTAGAGAGTATCTTCCTGAGTGTTTTTCTCGGTGACACTATAGAATTCAGGTGGCCGATTGGTTTATCTATGGAGGGATTCAGGATATCTAGGTCGATCTGTATACATGTGTTGTCTAATGCGCTAACACTCGAAGGGGTACCGACAAGGGTTACAGGGGTGGCCAACAATGTGTTCTTGAGTACCGCTTGTAGTTCCTACATGTATAATTCCCCAATCATGGGTTTATGTGTGAAATGATAGATCTTTGTAGCCTAAATATGTAAGAATACGTCTCTACCCTGAAAAGAAATTCACCCCACAAGTTCTTCCCAGGAAGGAGCTCTGATACCACTTGCAATATACCAGATGAAATATAATATGCAGAACCGAAATATTTTGCAAGAAGTAATGAAACAACAAGATTATTTTTAGATCAATACTAGAATAACACTAGAAAAAGAACCTTTATTCAGATAGCAATGTTCAACTGCCTCTTTGATGGGGAAACCTCAAATAGAGTAGATTTATATTACAATAATCTCCAACAAAAAATATCCAATAACCCCTACTCTTATTTTTACTAATTCTACCTTCTAAGGAAACTTCTATAGGAATATCTTTCTAGAAGCAATAACTTATATTAGGGCTTCTTACATTGACTTATTCTCCTTTATTTATTTATTAGGACTTATTAACTAATGTCAACCTTTATTACATAGAAAACATATCCTACTAATTAATGACCCATGAAGAGGGGTTAGGATCATATCCTAACAGTTGTGAAGGTTTAAATTGAAGTACATGTGATATATTGAGAGGGTTTTTAAAACTCAATGACAATTAAGTTTGAACCAACATGAATTGATACTGAGGGAATCCGTCCACAAAGCTATGTGATTATGAGGAGAGTAGGATGGGTGGAATTTTTTGAGAACTTTGATGGACACAATGTAGAGGTTACAAGGGAATTTTCACAGTCATTTGATGGAGAACAAGCTCAACTAGGAAACTTGACCTTACACATTTCAAAAAAATTGATTTCACAAATTACAAGGCTTCCACAATCTGGTGAGAAGTGGTTAAAAAACAAACCAATGTAGATGAGGGCCCAAACACCTTTCTTATTGAGAGATAAACAAAACAATTTGAATTGGGCAGCAAGTGTCTCAAGACTATGGCTCAAAGACCCTTGGAAGGATATTTCCTACCTAATCCAAAAATATATAACTTGTGAGGGAAGATTCAATTTTATTTTCTTATATCACATTAGACTGCTGTCACATTTAAGTGAAGAGAAGTGATTAAATCTTGCCTACTACCTATTAAATAGACTAACAAATATGTCAAGAGCTATATAGAGGAAAACCAAAAACTTGGATAGATATTTGTATCATCATGGATTGATAAAGATGATCATCAAACATGAATTGATGAAACAAGGAATGGTATGGCCTGAATTTTTGTTGTTAATGGGTTTGAAATATTGGAATATATTTCAAGGGTTACTGTAGAAACTGAATCAGATGATGCAGTCGAAGAGGTTCATGATAGTTCTAGGAAAATAATGGAAAAGAAAAGTAAAATAATAAAGAGACAAATGAAAAGAAAAGAAGCAGGTGAATCTTCAATTCATCCAAAAATGACAATAACATTGACCAGATAGCTTGACAAAGAAAAAACA
>JASDQU010011273.1:88052-101116 GCA_032191745.1 Picea mariana
CTTTTATTAATCTCAAGATGAATCAACTTACAATAATGATAGAGACCGGCCACTGCTCCTTGATCCTAATCCTGGGCTCCTCCTCTTCTTTGTCCTCCAACTGCTTTGCATTAATTCTCCTTAGGCTTGAGGAAAGGCTAAAGGGTTGGGACAAATGGATTCGGCAAATGGGCAGAGTTTCTTCGCTATAATTTTCCTCCTCCAAATAGTACCCCTACCCCTTCTTTTATAGGCTAGAAGAAGCTAGGGTTTTGCACGAACTCTCGGCCATGCATGGCCGGGAGTTTCAGTTAACTGACCCATAGCTTTTTGTCCCATCGGAAACTTTCCTGTTTTTGTGCTTTGTTAGGTAAACGCGGGCTGTAGTAGGCCTTCTAGCATTCACCCGCGTGCAGTAGTGGGTTAGGGTGCGTGTACCTTTACCCAAGGGGATTTTTGAAGAGTTTTCTCAGCAGATGTTTTGGCAATGAAGGGAAATGAGTTGGCCTGATGCCAGGTAAGCATGTATGGTGCAATTTAGGGTTATAACAATCACTATGTTATTTAAAGACACTGGAACATGTCCTTTAATTTTTTTCAAAACTTTAGTAGCTTGTTGACCCAAGAAAGAGCTCTATAATCATCGAAAAATACCTTACTTTTCAAGGTAGGGTTTGAGGTAGAAAATGTAAAATGATTATAAATTATAATATACTTGGATTGGATATTATGACCCAAAGTACGCAATCCCATCTATTCTCTAGATCTACTGACATTAGTTTCATTGAAATCTGTGAACTCTATCAAAATATATCCAATTTGCAAACTGCATGGCCTTCATCGGAAAAAAAACCTTGAAAAATGTTTTTTTAAATGAAAGATAACTCCACTTCTCAAACTCCATTTTGGATGATTTGTTTTTGAACTTGCGTATTTTTTCAAGAGGAACTCATATACATAATTGTTTTATTCAAATTCTACATAAAAAGTTTCAGAAATCAAATTGAACATTATTGTCTTATTTTTTCTATCAAAATCATACACTCCTTTTTTGGCCCAAGAAAGAGATTTGATTCTACTTGTAATGCAATTATCCCTAGAAATTCATAGAAATCACATAGAATGTAATAAACTACCATTGAAAACTAAGAACACAAGAGAAAATCAATAAAACCTGAGAATGATCTCTTATAGAGAGATATGTTCACTTGTCTCTTCAATTGGGAAACCTCCTAGAGAAAAGCTCCAAATACAACAAATAGTCTTGACAAAACATTACATAACCTTCTACTCAGTATCTAGTTATCCATAGAGAATCTTAACTTCCCGTGGACCCACTTATAATAAGTTACTACTAACTATTTTGGGCCTTATTAATAAAGAGGACCCTTTTTATAATGAGTGAATTTTAACTAACTATTTAAAGGGCCTTATTCAAGGAAGGTGGCCTCATACATCAACAAAGTATATTAAGTAAAGGGGTTAGGGTACACCATCTTTATATATAAAAAATTGTCTCTTGCTCCACCTCCTTTTCCTACCATTGTGACGAAACCATCTTTTGTCACTCTGTTAACATCTCCCATTTCTTTGTCAACATTGGAAATGGATTACAATGTCATTGACGGGATGAAAAACGTTTAAGGTTAGCATTTAACTACATGATTTACTTAGTGTTAAATAACAACATGAATTATTGTTGAAAACTTTAAATGACCTAACTGTCGCAAAGAATAAAGTTGTAATAGGTGATGCAATTGGGAAGAAGTCCAAATCCTAAACTCTGTCATTTATTTTAACTTCCAATATGTTTAATCATAATGTGCATAGTTTAATGGTGGATTTAGGGGTTTCATCAAATATCATGCAATACTTGATATGTGATAATTGAAATATGAAACCCTTTAGGTTTTCCATGCACACCATTTAACTTGATATATCAAAGGTATATTTTATGGGTGAGTGATTTGTAAACATCCATGGATATTCCACTAGAACAGTTCATCACAACAAATATTAAACTATTATGAAATATTATATTTTTGCATTTTATTTCCTTAGATCCCAGATTAGTTAATTACTAGATTTGCTTGAATTTACGAAATAAATGAATTATGAAAATGAAAGAAATGAGAAAAAGAACACACCATCCAAACAAAAATGAACACAAGATATATATGGGAAACCTAATACGAGAGAAAACCCAACTAGAAGGTGAGGCCTATGTTATGGTATCTTTTCTTTAGTTTGTTGAGGGGTCTAAATTCCCTTTGACTCAACAGTAGGAATCATGCCCGAAGATGAGGCCTAATTAGACTCTTCTTGGTTTGGGTTAGCGTGATTTTCCGAATTGATGATCTGTCAAGTTTCTATAGGAATTAATATCTTACTATTTCATTCTCATTGATGACTCTCTTTTTAGGGACATGTTTTTCAAAGTATATTTCATAATAACTTGACACATACAAATGGCTCAAAAGGAATTAATCCAACAATCCATTAAATGATTAAGATAAAGATAACACATTTACTTTTAAAGATAACTTTCAAAGGCATTGTGATAACAGGTAACCAATTGACTTCTATATATCTAACTCCACTAGAAATTATTCCTAGAAACATATATACAACAATAATTATACGTATGTGCAAATATCTCAATTGGGACTTGTCAAAAAATACATAAATAATTATATATTATGATATCACAAGTATTATCTAGGAATAATGTAACATGTAGATTAAACACAAGACAAGAATTAGATGTAAGATAACAATTATCACAATATAGCTTGATTAATAAAAAAAACTTACTGGACATCGATACACAATGATCCAAAGTAGAATAGTCCACAATGTAACCCATATCACCAGTTAGACTCCAAAATCATTTCAGGCTCCAACATAGCTTCCAATTAATTGTTGAAAATACTTTCACAATAAAATAACAACACAAAATTCTTTGAAATGCCAAAAGGTCCTTTCTATCGCTAGGGTCCCTTTATTTATACAAAATTAAGCTTAGAGAAAACTTCCACATAGGTATTCAAAAATATATTATAATCATGAGTTTGAGTCATGATGACTCAAGTGATCTAGAGGTCTTCAAACTTGCATGTTCTTCCACATAATAGGATCACTCTATGAAGAGTCAAGTGAAACTCTTAGTGAATAGGAATTTGTGTTGATCCATCGACATAGCCAACTCATGCTTCCTATCATGGTATTGAAGGATTCACTTCTCCATTTGTTCGACTATCTACTCCATTTAGTCCACAATATTGACTTGTCTGATCACATGCTTTTGCGCATGTCACTTCTCCATCGTAGTAATTCGTTGGACCTCTTCCTCATATCCATCGGTTTACTGTTGCAAATCGACTACAATCTCATAAATCATCCGAAACTCCATGGGGGACTTAAAGGAAGGAAATTGAAGTTCTACCATCGATTGGTTAATCTTATCCCAGCTTCGATTATGGTGGAACCACTCCTCATCTACTTTTTCCACATGTTCATCAACAATTTTGGCCCAATTCTTACCCACTAAATGTATTTGAGCCATCCACTCATCTGAAAATATCTCTATATTATGGTCCTTTGACCCCTTTTCCTTATGTATTGTCTGCACAAACTCCATCTTTTCCAGCGTTCAAACTCCTTTCTTAGCCCATTTTTTCACTTCTTTGCAGGGAATTCCTAACAAAAAGACTCTTCCTAAAGAGCTACTTCCCTTTCTATCAAATTTTCTTGCATCCTCCATTGACTATCGTATAACTCCAGTAAGTCTTCCTTGAATTTGACTGCTCGTTCAACCTCCTGATGGTATTGGACATGGTGTTTGGGGGAATCAATTTCGAACCCAACATGTTCTAACTCCCTCTCCTCCATTACTTCCTTTTCATAACAATCATGTGATATGTCCAAAACTATGGAGTAAATTCGGCTCTCTTTGGACTTCTTCGTATCTATGATTACTTCCTCATTGGTACCGATTGCTTCATTTTCTAGTGTTAACTTTCTTTTGTTATAAGTTGTCCTTACTATATATTTCTCCTTTCAATCATAGGAACAAAGATCTAAATCAACCACCTCATCCACTAGTTGGGGAATCAGTTGATCACCCTAAGATAATATGTTTCTTAAACCCCTTGGTGTGTAGAAATGCTCCAATACCGAGTCATGGGTGACTCCTTTGTCTGGTGATTCCTTACCTATTTCAATCTCTTCCTAGTTGGGATATTTCTCAATGGTGATACCCTTTTGGGTCTTTTCCTAGGTATCCCCTTTAATCTCTTTCTCTAACATTTATGAATCATCTGGTGGGATTTCATCAGGCTTCTTGGTTTCTCCTTTATTTCCAGACACTTTATCTGAGTCGGCCTCAACATATTTTTTTCTCTCTTCCTTATGCCTTGTGTCTTTCTCTTCTTCATTATTGCAACCATATTGGCCACTTCCATGTTCTCCTTTTGTTACTTCATCCTTATCTTGTTCGTTAGAGTATTTTTCATCCCCTTTATCATTTGTATTCTCCCCTTTATTTTTAGGTAATAACATGTCTTGGTCTTTCCTACCAAGGAACTCTTTATCAGAATCATCACTACTTGATGAAATATTATTGTTTATTTGATGAGGGGGGGCATTCCCTTTTTGGGAAACATCACTCTTATTTCCTCCCTGTTGATCTTCTACTTTCGTATTTTTCTCCTTTGGAGACCCAGTGGGGATGTACTCCATTTCGAGCTTTTCATTGATCATAGGTACTTCAGAGTCCTCCCTTTTATCTTCCTTGTCTGTCAAGTCAATGACTTCACCCGGTTTTTTTACAGTAGCTGGTATATTCTACCATTCACCATTCTTCTATTTTTCTCCTATCTCCTCTCTTAGAAACTGATCTAATTCATCCTTTTTATGCCACTTTTCCCCCTCATCCTATATTTTTCTCAATTCATCAGCCCAATTTTTTTCTTGATTTTTCTTTTCCTCAACCTCTTGTTGTCGAGCCTATTCCTCATATAATTTTATTTTCTTAATAAATTCCTGCACTCTTTGTTGCTTCTCGGCTTTCTTCCTTTGTTCAGTGAGTCCTTATGCATCCTTTTCTTCTTCTTATTTCTTTATTTGTTCCACCTAAATACTCCTCTCTTTATCTTGTTCTTTTATAATCCTCTCTTTCTCTGCTAGTATGGCATGCTTTATTTTTCTGTCATAATATCCTCTTCTCCCGTTGATTTTTCTGCACCACACTCTGTATTGGAGGATTCCCCAGACTTCACTATTTTGATTAATATTCTTCCATGGGAAAGGAGGAAAAAATGGTTACCCCGAGATTGGACCTTATCTTTTGTACTTATTTCTAGTCACGTGCATCTTCAGTAAACAACTCCTCCTCCCACTTTTCATGGGCATATGCCAATTCATAGATACCAATCCTACATGCTTTGTTATAAATCATTTAGGATCACATTTATTGTATCTTCCTGTCATGAAACTATGTTCCAAGTGGACCTGACCTTCCTTCTTTGGATGCTTGGCATCCTTTACAACATAATTCCCTATCTGGAAATTATAGGGAATAAATAATTTCTTCTTCTCTTTTACAAAAGTATCATTAAAACTATGCACGGTCATTTGATAGTAGATTTCCCCAACCAAAAATATACCAGGAACATAAATAGGTAGCAGGTGTGGTTGGCTCATGAATTCATATATTCTTAACTATGTATGATTTTCCTCAAAGAACCAATTCCCTATGCAAGTCAAAACCATCTTGCCATGTTTTGATAACCTAGGGTATTCTTGGCTAAATACAAGAAAGTATATCCTGGGAATGAGGAAGTCACATATTTGGGAATAGAAATTATTATATTTGTTTTCCCACAACATACTAAAGTATACATGAATTGGTAGTTTCGAAACTTTCCATCTTAAATATAGTCTGATAAATGTGTTTTGTGCATACAATACATCCAAAATAAAAGACACCATGTGAAACTCGGGAGGGTTACCTGGATTCAGATATTTTTCTTGAGTGAACTTAAGACTGAGTTTTTTGGAGATAACCCATCCCTAGTTAAAATTCATGCCACACATCTCTACATAGAATTCCAAGGGTAGCCATGTTTTAGAGAATTAAGAACAATCCATTTCATCATATAACCTGCAAAATAGGATCATCACATACAAGTATGGTTCCCTCAAATTTGAAATTGTGTACATTCCCTTAGATCTCTTAGTGATTTTATGTCTTCTTTCAACCAATTGTTTAGTATCTTTCTGCTCTCATAATTTTCATATAAATCATTCACAAAATCCTTGGTGAGGAACTTCTCTGGTTTTGGAAGTTTGTAACAATGAGCTATGTCCTATGGGAGGAATGACCCTATGCATTTCCCTTGTTCATTAATGATTTTGCGATATTTGTCCCTAATTTGATTAATGATACACTCCATCAACTCCACACAGAGAAATACAAGTGTTCTCGTAGCAACTAAATGAATAACATATCTTTTAATTGTTGGGAAAACCCCATCATCTACCTCCCAAAGTAGAAGGTCACTATGTGGAGTGGATTTTGGGTACTCCCCTTTGTCCAATTTCCAGAATAGGTCGTTCCAGGGAGGGATTTGTACCTAGGTAGAAGTTCATCTCATGGCACATGCCTCAGTGTTGTGGTATAGAGGCATAATGTTTGAAACCATTTTCAAAGTTAGAAATTAGTGGATCAGTGCTCTTTAGGGTCCTAGCCTCTTCCACCCTTTCTGGTGCAACACCCAATATTTTTTCGAGGCCAATGGAGCGAGTTCTTAGCTTCTTCGAGGTCCTCTATGTAGGTTCTTTATTTGGAGACATCTCAACTCAAAAAATCTTCTAACTTCAATGACATTAATAGGAACTAGAGATTTTATGATGGCATCCATATTTGCGGGATCTATCTTGATTTTCCCTCCACCAATCACATACCCCAAATACACCAATGATTTCTAAGAAAACTCACATTTATTGAGGTTAGCCAAAAACTGGTGATTTTTTAGAGTCTCTAACACTTGAATGAGATGTGATATGTTCTCCTCCCAAGTAGATATATAACCCAATATATTGTCCAAATACACTATAACAAATGAATCTAAATATGGGCGCAATACATCATTCATCAATCTCATAAATGTAGTTGGTGCATTACATAAACCAAATGTCATGACCAACCATTCATACAAAACTTTCCTTGCCTTAAAGGGGGTATTATAGGTGTCTTCATATTTGAAACATACCTGGTTTTATCCTAATTTGAGATCCAACTTGGTGAAGTACTTGGCATGTTGCAACTGGTCTAACAAATCATCGATCCTAGGTAGAGGGTATCAATTCTTGAGTGTAATATTATTTAAATATTTGTATTCGATACACATTCACCAAGACCCATCCTTATTGGTTACTATGATAATAGGTGACCCACAAGGTGAGGTACTTGGTCTAATAATGCCTTGCTACAATAACTATTGAACCTACTTCTTCACTTCATTTGCTTGGAAAATAGATTTTATATAAAGCTCAATATTTGGTAATGGGGATTCATGGAACCATTGTATCTCATGCTCCACTTCCCTCTTATGTGGTATCCCTTTAGGATCCTAGAAAAATTCTTTGTATTCCTATATAAACTCCTCCAACTATTATTTTTTTCTCTTTAGTACATCCCTCCAAAGATGACTTTACTCTTACCGATTCATCACCTAACTAATTCTCTTGTAAGAAAAGAAAAACCTACTTTCTTGAAATAATCAACTTTTTGGGGTTGGCACTTACCAATGAGATATTTGATTTACCTTTATGTGCATTGATGATTAAATACTTCCCATCCTTGATTAAGTGGTACCAATTTTCTCTCCACATGAATATCACATTCCTATTATACATGTAAGGGCTTCCAAACACTACACCACACACGTCAAGGGGTACTACAGCTAACTCCACTTCATTAATAAAATATACACTTACAAAAAATGTGATATTGCATTGTTTCATGACCTTGATATTTGCATCCTTGTTTACCCACCCCAGTGGATATGGTCTAGGATGATCATGACCCTCCAACCCAAGCTTGCTGACCAGATCAACTGCTATGAGATTGGCCTGTGAACCATAATTGAATAGAGAATCTACCTTGATATTCTTGATTTGGATCTTGATATGGAAGAGTTTTATCATCTACTTCTCTTCCTTGTGATGAAGGATACTCAAATTCACCTCCTTCTAAATTGAAGCAAAAAAAATATTCTCATCCACATTCGAGCTTCTTTCTACCTAATTTCTTGAAATAGTGGATAGAAGGTTCTTCTTCTTGGCATCCTTCTTATGGTTCTTAGGGTAAATATCTGAAAGTAGTTTCCAACACTTTTATTCAACGGGACCATAGATATTTCAATGGTTACTTGGATCCTTTCACTAATGTGTAGTGGTTTTCGCCTTCTTGTCTTTCCCTTTCCACTTCTTCTTCCCTTCCTTCGAAGTGTCTTGGCTCTCTTTCTGTTTGGAACCACTTGGCATGTTCTTTCTTGTGCCCTATATTTTCAAAATATTATTCTTGCATACAATCATAATCAATTGTCTTAGTCTTGAAGAGCATCACTTGCTTTTGAAAATGATTGTGTAGGCCCCATAGATACTTGACAAGTACATATAAGTTCTTGGGAGATATTCCCAACATGATAGTCATGTTTCTAAATTCGGTGGTGTTCTCCTGCACACTCTACCCTTGCCTTTGCTTGAAGTAATGTCAATAGATCCATTGGTCCTCTACATACTAGATCGGGTAGAATTGGGACTTAATGAGGGTTTTGAAATCCGCCAACTTAGTTACTAGTGGATCACCCTCCAACCTAAGTGTCTTTGTGTTTCTTTTTCACCAGGTTAATGCATGTCCCTATAATTTTAGTCGAGAAAACAAAATCTGTTTCTCCTCATCTGTCTTGTGAACACTGAAATAGACCTCTAATTTTTTCAACCAATGATTCTAATTTAATTCATTGATGTCATCTTGGTATGGATTTATATCCACTTTTGGTTCCATTTTAAATAAGGATTGTGAAGAGGTAATGACACTAGAACTTGACAACTCTTTCTCGAGCTCTTTCCTCGACTCCTTTTTGGGTCTTCATTTTCTACAAGTTTCCTCTTTGATATTATCTATGAGTTAGAGCCTCCATCCTTCTCGAATGGTATGAGATTTCTTGTTTTATATTCCACAAGGAGGGATATATTTCAATATGTATCAATGTCTCACTCTTCTATCCTCACAAATATCTCTTCTATTGGATCCCAAGGGTTGTTGTGAATAGATTCATCTTCCATATCTAGGGTTCTACAACTTTATTCTTAAGCCAATTATTGGATATATAACTTTCCAAAAATACCCCAAAGAAAATTTCTTTGATACAAATATTATCTATAAACTACCATGGATTTTCCACTGAAACAACCCACCACAACATATCTTTAACTATTATGAAATCTTATATCTTTTCAATTTTTTCCTTGGATCCCAAATTAGTTAATTACTATCTTTTCTTCAATTTATAAAATGAATAAATTATTAAAATGAAATAAATGAGAAAAAAAACATACTATCTACAAAATAATGAACACAATATATATCTTGGGAAACCTAATATGGGAGAAAACCAAGATAAAAGGTGAGGCCTATGCTCTGCTCTTTTCTTCAGTTATGGAAAAGCAAATACAAAGAAAGAGGAACTCACTGTGGAGGTTCCTTTAATATTGTGGCTTGCATGGATGCTATAAAATCTCCTCCTCTATTATGTTCTCAAAACACCACTCCTAGATTCTCTACTCAACTATAGAACAAATACCATACAAAAGAATGGAATCTCTTTCTTCTCCTAGTGGCCCAATATTTCACATAGCTCAATAGTCATCAATGATTAGGGTTTTAACTTCCTCAATTCCCAATTAGTGATCAAGTTTGGAACTTATAGAATTTTATTTAAAATCCACACATGACTATCCCCACATGTTTGAGCAATGGGGGATGATGTGGTATCCACTCCTACCATGGTGTTCAACTTGCAAGAGGCATAAATTTTGCATAGAAGCTCCGATTGAGGTGTTTTTCTCATCGTTGGAAAGGTATAAGAGTGTAAAAAATCATCAAGGATATGTGTATAATTTATAAACACTATAACCCCAAAAAATTCTATTTAGTGCCTCAAAATAGTTATGGAAGGTTGCGAACCCTAATTTTCCAAAATTCTACTAGTTATTTACTTATTGATCCAAATGGTAAGCATACCATAGTTTCTTACAATTTTTTTTTGATTGCATAAATAACACAAATAAATACAAGGCCTTGGTCTTAGGACTCAAGAAGTCTATAGAGATGAATTTCAAATGATTAAACAATTTTTGTGATTTCTAAAAAATCATGAGGTAGGTAAACAATTCCATGCATTGCAATGCACCTCATTTGAAAAGTTAACATGAAGAGGTATGGAGTTTTATATCTCATTTTGAAAATTTCAACAAAGATAATGTAGAAGCTAACACCTTAGATAATGTTTCTTATCACATTTTCCCATTGGAGTATTTTCTCATTTATAAATTATCTATTGAACTTGTATTTAGTCATTTAGTCCTAGATAACATTACAAACTAGAGGGTTTTCAATGAAGATAATGGATCATATATTTTTAAACCAATGAGGGTATGTTTCAATATGGAATAATTGATGACAAAGAACATGTGAAAGCCAAAAATGTGGTTAATCTTGATAAATTGTTCAAATTCCAAGATCGTTTCAAGAAACCTACAAATGATAAGATGAACAATTTTTTTATAGGGTGCATCATAGGATGTAAAAAAAGATCCTTATGATATGGCATGCCTATGCCCCCCACCAAACTAAAATATTTTTCTATCCCTAGAAAAAGGAAATTGATAGCAACTAACAAAAAGAGAATTAGGAAGAAGAGGACTAAAGGAAACATCCATAATGGTTTAAGGACGAACACATTCATAAAAATATATCAGACACCATAATATAGTTCTCCACTACCACTAAAAATAAGATCTATAAACACTAAACTTGATATTTCAAAAAACAAAGTTCTATAGCCACTGAAAACAGGGATCAATGGAATATTGAAAGCACTTAAAAAAATAGGGTTATATAGCCACTAAAAATAAGGATCCATAACATGTTGAAATCACTTCATAAACTAAGGTTCTGTAGCCACTAAAACTAGGGATCCATTACATTCTGCAGATCAGAAAATTCCTACAATCATAACTTATTGAAACAATAGGGGTAATAAAAACAAGAAATTGAAATTTATTTCCTATGGATTTATTATTATTATCTTTATTTATTATTTTATTTTTTTCAGAAATTTATGACCTTGAACCCATGAGTACATTTCACTTTTATTTCCTAACACCTAACCCTTTGAAATCCATAACCCTATAAAAACCCTAACCCATATAATACATATAATTCTTCTAACATGTAATTCTTATAATCCATAACCCCTAACCCCTCTATCCCTTCCAAACCTGTAACACCTAATCCATAATATTCTTAAAACCTAAAACCCTTAGTCCCTTAACCTTATAATGCATAAATACATAACTTATGCAACCCATAGTCCTTAATATCTAACCCATGAAACCCTAATTGTAAACTCTAACTTATAATTATAAAATATAAACCATAGCCCTTATTTCCTTCAACCTGTGTAACTTATTTAATACCTTGCCATTATAACCCATATCATATTTGCATTTCCAAATATGTTTTTTCTTCTTCCTTGTATACCCTCTTATGCTCATTATGGAGATCATCATTTTAGGTATAATCATGTTTTGTTTGGAATTCCCTTTTATTCCTTGTGCTTATTAAATCTTAAACCTAAGTACTAATAAATTTCCCAACAAAGAAAACTAGCTATAAAATTAACACAACAAAACCTTCCTAGAAAAACAAAATTCAAAATGAAAGGAAAGGAAAGATAATGATGTGGTGATATTTGATAATGCATTCTCTAAACTTCATGCCTCCCAGTTATAATCATATCACATGGTAATAATAATTTGATTTGAATTTTCCAAAAGGTGTACTACAAGTTAAGCCTCAATATTGATATCCTTCCCAATAAAGCAAACTAGCTATAAAATTAACACAACAAAAACGTCCTACAAAAACAAAAGTAGTTCGGGAGTGTGAGACATTTCACCCAACAAGGTTTACAAACACTCCACATCATTAAAAAAAACCCCGACAAGGTAGTAAAATGCCCATCCTCATTTAAAAATGTCCAACATCATTTAAAAACATCCAGGCATATTTAGAAATGACCTAGACACTGCAAATTCTCCCAACAACACATAAAAATCACTAGTAGAATTTGGAAAATAAATCACTACGTGACTAAAACTTTAGTCACGACAACTAAAATGAATAAATTCTATTAATTTTTTGCAACACATCTATAATTGACTAAAACAAATGACTAATTTGATCGTTGGGTAAAAAACACAACTAAATAATTAGTCACACAAATAAAAATGACTAAATAAATTACTATTACTCCTCTAGACTAACATTTGGTAATTTGGACATTAATATATATTATTTCTTTTTATATACCTTATGGTTTCTATTAAGGTATCATTATATTAGACCATTTGGTAATCTATTCTTCAAAAAACAAGAAGGTCGAGACTATAACATATAAGCTAGAGTGAAATACAACATCTATTCAGCTTGATCCATGGCATATTCCTAAGCGATGAAATTATATTGATTAAACCAAAATTCATCTACAGGGTAGAGCTCCTCCATTATGAAACTTTACTATCAAATATGGAGTCCATTCACTCATGGAAGTTTTCTGTCACAACTAGTGAAACCTGGTGTCTTCATAGTTAAGCTAGTGAAACCTGGTACCTTCATAGTTACCTTAGTTTATTATAATATTGTATTGCAAAAATGTTATATATATATATATATATAGTAAAAAAAATCCAAGATTATATATTGCAAATGTTGTATTTACATTTATTATGTG
>JASDQU010011274.1:42616-52690 GCA_032191745.1 Picea mariana
TTTAGTTAATAGTATGTTATAAATAGGAGGATCGGCCTGTTAGCAAGAGGTCGATGGTTTTTGCAAAGACCCCTCATTTTTGGATTTGTAAAGAAATATTTTGGAGCTGCCTTAATTGAGAAGTCATGTTTAGGACCAGAGACAAGTTTGTGTTTTTCATCAAAAGCGTGTATGATTGGATATGAATAAGAATTATTTATGATTTCATCTCATGAATGGATGCTGTAACGAGTAAGAGCGTCTAAATCTATTGATAAGTTATCTGATTCAATGTTTTGCAGTTCTTGTCTTTAATGATGAAAAATAAATCGTTTTGTTAGTATGTGATTGATGATTAGAGTTAAGGGAATTATTTTTCTTGCCATCGTTTATTGCATATATGTTTTCTTCTGATAATTGCACGTCATTCAATAATTGGAACACCAACGAGTTAATGTATTAGTACTAGGCCTGTGGTAGAGAATCATTGTCTGCATGCTAGAGTGAAAAGGTTATCCCAATCTCAGCCTTCTCCAGTAGTTAAGTTTTCCCACTTTGTTACCTAGTTGGTTTATACCATCTTTTATCTTGTATCGATCCCACCTATAAGAGAAAATACAAAAAGAGAACGTCTGAAATGAAGGAGGAGCCTTCATAAGAAAACGTAAATCCCATCGATTAATCGGTTAGATCGCAATATCTGGAGAACCATCCACCATTAAACGCTGCAGAGTCTAATTGGGCCTCAGTGGCGGGTTTGGTTCCTACTGTTGAGTTAAAGGGATTTAGGACCCCTCAATAGAATTGGCACTAGAACGAGGGCTTGAAGAATGAATGGCTGAAAATATTTTTTACAAAATCTTTCACACAGCCTGTAGATTCAAAAGAGCCCACATGCATGACTAGTTATTCCCAAGACAACCCACACACATTGAGTGCTCTTGAAATGAGTAACTCACCCCAGCACAAGGAAGAACATATGTTCCCTGATATACCTTACTCTCTTCCTCAAGAGGAATTGAACCAATTCAGAACAATCATAAGAGATTACACTCGACAGATCGGTGTATTTCCCTTACCTCCGTTACTTCCTCAAAGAAAACAAATAAGAAGACCAGTGGTCAAGTCTCCCAATCGTATTTTTGTGCACGCAGTAGAGGACCTGATATATTTTGCCCTCACTAAAATCGAACATCCTCTTAATCTAATCCCTGAAACACTAGCTGACAACTTCTCCGAGCCCGACNAAAAATCAACCTTGGTTGGCCAGAGATGATTTGGCCATCCCTGGATGAGTATATAACCTTCCCCGACATCCAGAGAAGTTACTCCCTAAATTTGACCCTAAGACCTTAGGATTTCCTGAAGACCATATAAAAAAATTCATACTAGCTATTAGACTGATGAATGTCCAACATGAATATGTAGTATGCAAGATTTTCCCCTACACTTTTGAGAACTAGTCGTCCACGTGGTATTTTAACTTATCTGTAGGATCCATAAGTAGTTGGATGAAGTTTCTACTCCCTAAATTTGACCCTAAGACCTTAGGATTGCCTGAAGACCATATCAAAAAATTCATACTAGCTATTAGACTGATGAATGTCCAACATGAATATGTAGTATGTAGGATTTTCCCCTACAGTTTCGAGAACTCGGCCTCCACATGGTATTTTAACTTAGCTATAGGATCCATAACTAGTTGGAGGAATTTTCAAATGGATTTTCTAGACAAATTTGCAGAAGAAACCACTACATGAGCTTTGATGGTTGAGTTTTTTGCCGCCACCATGAGTTCAAAGGAGAATGTTAAAGAATTCAATAAAATATTTACCACTATCTTAAACAAACTCCATCCCGAAGCTAAACCTACTCAGGAGTTGAAAATCGAAGTATATGCTAATGCTCTCCCAAATTTTATTTCCATGTTTGTGAAAAGGGCTGCCAAACCAACCTTAGCTGAGAATTTTGAAGAATCCAAAATGATAGAGTTTCAAATGAAAGGATGCAAAGAAGGCTAGGTCTCATTAGTTAATAAATAAGTTCAGCCTCCTCCCAAGAGAGGACTCCTATTGACTAGACCCCCAGGGAAACAAAAAGAACAAGGTCCTGAAAAGGGAAGTGGAGACATAGAAGACCTACAACGCATGGTTGAGAAGTTGTCAAACAAAATCATAGACATAGTAGAAGACTTGAAAAATTTGAAAGAAAATATATTGGTCATGAATATATGTAGGATCCCTCAGTGGAAGGAATTTATGTTACGAGCATTGAAATAAGTAGAAAATCCCGCGACAAGCACTGACCAAGGAGGAAATATAACTCCCATAGATATAAGAGATAAACCAACTATGAATGCCTGCTCTGAGGATAAGAAGGGAAAATTTTTTTCCCCACCGTTCCTTTTGACGTTTGCAGTCTTCAACAGAAACCTCCATAATTGTTTGGTTGAATTAGGAGCATCCTCCAATGTTATGCCATTGTCTATTTGAAAAACATTAAACGCAATCCTTCTCAAAAGTGATAAACATGTGATACATCTAGACAAAACCTAGGTGAAGGTCATGGGAGAACTCAAAGATGTAATGATCGGAATAGCGAGACACCCTAAATTTGTGCAAGTAATTGACATCATTGTAGTAGATATCCCAAGAGATTATGGATTGTTATTAAGTCGAGATTGGTCTGAGAAGTTAAACAGATACTTTAGTACAGACTGGGCTCACCTTTGGCTGCCACTAAAGGGACACACGAATATGATCAGGATCGATAGGGAAAGATATCTAAAACATACTGTCACTGACTTAGAAACCCTCAATGAACCCTCATTGACATATTTCTTCGTGCTAGGAAAGTATTCATGTGACTTCGATTTTGGGAATTTCTCCCCCCTCTCATCTGATGTCCCTCTTACTCAAAACTTTGAAATATTTTTTCAAGATAAATTGTCAACGACGGTAGAGGAAACCATCTTCTGTTAAGAAACTGTGTTAGAAATCACAGAACAAATAGGAGGAGAGGAGGAAAGTGACAAGAAAGATGAAGCTGATAGGAAAACCCCACAATTTTGGACCTTATACTTTGATGGTTCTAAATCGCAAGAAGGGTCAGGGGCAGGGTGCATCCTCATTGATCCAAAGGGTAAATGACATTTCCTGTCCTGTAGATGAGAATTTGAATGCACAAATAACATCGTCGAGTATGAAGCTCTAGTAAAAGGGCTAAAGAAAGCCATGGACTTAAACGTTAAAGAATTGAAGGTTTTCAGATATTTTGAAATCATCATTAGACAAGTAAGGAACACTATACATTACAAATCTCCACACCTGAGGAATTACCAACATGAAGTGCACAGGCTAATAGAGCATTTTGAAGCCTTCAACATTACGATGATCCCCAGAACAAAGAACATTCTTGTTGATTCTCTGGCCACCGTTGCCTCAAGGCTATCACCTCTAGAATATTATGAAGCCTCCTAGTTCATTGTGGAACTACTCTACAAACCGTCGATGCCCAACAATATTTCTAATTGGAAGGTCTTTGAAGGAGATGAATAGATCATAAATTTTTTGACCAATCAAGATAATTTTAAAGACTTGGCTATTGACAATGAAGTATTCTAGGAGAAATTAGCAGAAATTGATCCTCACATAGATCAACTGACTAACAAACCAAGGTCTCACACGATACCGAAGGGAATATCCAATTTAGAAAACCTTTTAGACCTAAGGGAAATATTTAAAGGATCAAAGAATGCAAAGACGGGGAGTTCTTGTCCCATGCACGAAACTATAAATTTAGGAACCCCGAAAAACCCCAAAAATATAAATCTCGGAAAGAAAATATCTAAAGAGAAAAGGAAGGCCTATATCAAACTTTTCTAACAGTATCAAGATGTTTTTTCATGGTCCTACCGAAATCTGAAAATTTATGATACACGTATCATTCAACACACTATCCCATTAAAGCCTGAAATAAAACCCTTCCAATAGAAGCTCTAGAAATAACACCCATCCCTGGAGCTGCTCATGTGTCAGGAGTTAAAGAAACTACTAGATGCCAAGATAATTTTCCAAGTTAGACACTCCGCATGGGTAGCAAATTTAGTTCCTGTAAGGAAAAAGTATGGGGAGATCCGCCTATGCGTAGATTTCAGAAACCTCAACAGAGCTTCAGAAAAGGAAAACTACCCAGTCCCACCAATCGAGAAACTCTTGTAGACTATGTCTGGCTATGAGATTTTCTCCCTGTTGGATGGTTTCTCAGGTTACAACTAGGTTCTAGTTTCAGAAGAAGACCGCTTGAAAATTACCTTTTGAACCAAGTGGGGAACCTTCACTTATAAATGTATGCCCTTTGGGTTAATCAATGCAAGGGAAACCTTCTAGAGGGCCATGGACGTAGCTTTTCAAGGACTAATAAACAAATGTGTAGTAGTCCATTTGGATGACGTGATGGTGTATTCAAAGAACAAAGAAGATCACATCCAACATTTAACCCATATTTTCGAAATGTGTAGGAAATACGTATATACTTAAACCCTAAAAAAACTATTTTTGGTGTCGAGGAAGGTAAGTTGTTAGGCCACATTATATCTCAAGAAGGCATTCGCATAGACCCGGAACGGATTAGGGATATAGCTCAACTTCCATTACCCCACAACAAAGGGCTATGCAATCATTCTTTGGGAAAATCAATTTTGTGAGGAAATTCACCCCCGATTTCGCTGAAATGATCAAACCCTTACAAAAGATGATCCATAAAGATGTTGAATTCAAATGGGACAATGAACGGAAAAGTTCTTTCAGTGTTATTAAGATTGTAATATCCCAAGCCCCAGTGTTGCAAAGTCCCGACATTAGAAAATATTTCTTCCTCTATACTTTTGACTTCGACCAATCGTTAGCTGTAGTATTGACTCAAAAGGATGATGACAACAGCAAGGCCCCATAATCATTCATGAGCACTAATCTCCAAGGGGTCAAACTAAATTACTCTGCTATATAAAAGCATGCTTATGCTGTATACAAAGTAGTGAAACACTTCAAGTCTTACATCCTTAATAACCATACCAAATTCATCGTGCCTCACCCTGCAGTTCGATCCCTATTCACTCAACAAGAGATGGGGGAAAGAAGAGGAAATTGGATGGCAGTAGTCCAAGAATTTGATCTAGATATAAAACCTTCTAAACTAGTTAAGGTACAAGGGTTATGCAAACTGGCAGTTGAAGCCCAAGACCAAGTAAATGAAGACCCTAGATGGGAGAATGAATTAGCATTATGGTGTGGTGAAGCTTCATACGTCTCCCCAAGGAGAGAGTCTTGGTACGAGAAACTGACTTATCTCCTGCATCATGGGACTTGCCCGAAAAACCTAAACCCTAGGGAAAGGATATCCCTCAGGTTAAAATCTGCACAATATCGCCTTGTAAATTCGCTGCTCTTCTGTGTTAGTTATCATGGGGTAATTTTAATATGTCTTGAATGAGAAGATGTAGACAAAGTTCTAAAGGATCTCCATGATGGTTGTACAGGTGGAAATTTCGCAGGAAACACCACTGCACATAAAATACTGAAAGTTGGTTATTATTGGCCTACCCTATTCAGGGACACTCACACATACGCTAGAAACTATAAAACTTGTCAAATAAGTGCGGGGAGGGAGAAGAGAGTAGTTTTTCGACTCCAACTGGTGGTCGTTTCCAGGCCATTCGAGTAATGGGGGTTAAATATCATAGGAGAAATTACACCGAGTTCTTCAAAACAACATAGATACATACTAACTGCCACAGATTATTTCACAAAATGGGTAGAGGCCATCCCTCTGACCCATGTAAACGAAAAGGTGGTGATCCAATCCATAGAAAAACAATTGATCACAAGGTTCAGTGTTCCTTCCATCCTTGTTTTTTATAATGCAACTTACTTTTATTCCACCTTATTAACAGTTTTCTCTAGACAAAGGAATCATAATCAAATACTCTATAAACTACTATCCATAGGGGAACAGAGTGGTAGAATCAACTAATAAGAACCTAGTGAGAATATTAAATAAAATAGTTGCAGACAACCATAGGAATTGGCATAGTTCACTTCATAATGATTTATTGGCAGATAGAGTTACACCCAAGGAAGCTATAGGGAATTCCCATACTTTCTGGTATACGGACATGAAGCCATTCTCTTGAACGGGTTATATCTTCCATCTCTTCAACTTGCTCAGGATTCTAGAGGACAACCCTCATCAATCATACAACAAAGAATTAATACTCTCCTCATGATGGAAGAAGAAAGGGAGAAAGAAAAAACAAAGTTCATATCTCATCAACAGATAGTTAAAAGGTGGTTTGATAAGCATAAGGCTAAAGAGAAGAATTTTGAAGTGGGATACTTAGTCCTAAAATGGGACAGAGCAAATGAGCCGAAAGGAAAACATTCTAAGTTTCAGAATCTATGGATTGGACATTTTTAGATGGCCGATAATATTGGGGTAGGCACGTATTGGCTGTAGAATCTAAGGGGGGAACCTGACGCCCTCCTGGTGAATGGCCAAGCCCTAAAATAATATTTCCATTAAAAAAAAAATGTTTGTGTTTTCATGATGTTTTGTTTTATCTAGGTCGATTATGGAATGCATTTTGTTTTTGTTTCTTGTTATAGTACTTCTGCACTTTTGAATATTGTGTTTAGCAAGATGATGGTTGACCTCAATTCATGCGATATGACGAACTATGTTCCTAACTCTTTGCTCACAAACAACACAAGAAGCACTAGGGGACCTGCAGTTGTTTTAAGGGGTTATCTATCTAACCTGCGCAGATGAACAACCTTGGAAAAGTGATGAAGTATATGCCTGGTGGCCTATAAAACCTTAAGGGAAAGATGGTAAGATGGAAAGGACTACATGTACATCAGAGACAGATCTAGCAAGTTTCACCTTATCCATCTCATTTTCCAAATAATAGATGTCCTCCTCTCCCACTTGCTCAGGGCACTTTGTCGAAATAAAATAAACTATATCAAATGAGCTCACAGTAGGAGAGGGTATGTAGATAACTTCGCTAGGGCTATGGATGCTCGTTGGCAGTGGATCAAGGTTTGTGATGTCGGGGTGACTCCGTCAGGGATATGGACACTCGTTGGCAACAGAGAAACACTGTAGTAAGTGAATAAGGGTAACTAAAAGGCCTAGTGCTAGTGAATTATTTAATAGACTCTTGTCAAAGGGGGAATGAGTCAGGTTTACAGGAAAAAAAGGAGGAATAAATATTGAAAACCCCATAGGCAGGCCCAAATGCACCAACCAGGGATTTTCAAATGCAAGGATAAAAAAGGCTCTAATAAAAAATCAGTTAAGTTCTTAACCAACTTTTGCATCAACCAAGCCTGAGGTAGGAACAAAGATTCTACTTTCGCCCAGTAAATCGTCATTTTTTGAACACTCAACACACCCTAAAAAGCCTATGTCAATTTTTTACTTTTTGGGTACCCCTTGATCTTTGCATTGTCTGATTTGACTTCATTTTGAGAAATGTTTTGTCTTTGCTTATTATCATGACTCTCATTAGCTATTCAGGTTTGTTTGAACTTATGAAGTCCTGTGAATTAAAGGGTCTTAACACTTGAATAAAGAATCAACAACCAAAATACTTCACCGGTGTGCTTAGATTTAGCATTGGAAGGAATTCAAATAAGGAAAAGAATCACTCGGGAAACCTCAGTCGCCGAGCGCTGATCTTCATCGACATTGACAAAAGGAAGTTTTGTTTTGAGATAAGGCTTGCATAAGGATATCACCGATAGTTGATTCCCCTTCAACATTGATAAAATATGAGGGTAATAGACATTAACAAAGAAAGAAAAGATATTGTCGATAGCCAATACTCGACATGCTTATCGGAATCAGGGAAAACCAAAAAAGATCTCAACGAATGTTCATACCATGCTAAAGAGTATTCCCGATCACCGATCCCTGATGCATTTTTGGCATCGGGGATTTTTCGAGGAAGCTAACCCAAAGAAAACACTTGATAGGTTTATCGCCAATCGCCGACCCTGGATACATTTTCGGCACTGACAAGATAAGGTTTGTTTTTGAATGAATAACTTAAGAAAAGTCCCAACTTCGATTAAATACATGCGAATTAGGTCACCGGTCTTCAATGCTATGTGTCTTTACCAGATTGAAGAACCGTACATTCTAGATTTACCTCGAGTCATTCTTGGTTCCCTAGGTCTGAGTCACACCTCTGAGTCATATTTTCCACGATGACATTGTACGGTGAGATTGATCGGCGTTAGATCTTTTCTAGAAGGACATCAATGAAAAATTTCATAGCACATCCTTGATCCCCGATCCACCCACTGAGAGAGCAAATCGATGGGATGTTTTGGGGGATAATTAATACCAAGTCCTGCATTATTTTCTACCTCGTGCACCAATCAAAACAGTCTTTTAAAATAACCGATAGACCGCATCACCCCCGCACCTTCGCCTTCAACCCACAATGAATTTAAGTTGTAGAGATTCGACGAAAAATTTGGTTAAATTTCACTCATTACCCAAATTGAATGGTTGATGCGACATCGTAAGTTCTTCCCTGGTTTAAATTATCTTGAGCCGTTGTAAACAAAATCATTCTACATGCAAGGAAATTCAGAGCATCCAAAGAAGCAAGACGAGTAATTCGAAGGTTGCAAAGATTCCGTGAGTATCAAAATAACCAGGTTTAGCAAGATTTACAGGTATGTATCCAAGTCTATGGAGTTTAGATGGTTACAGTTCATATATTTTTTATTTATATTTCTTCTTTACACAGTCTCTAAAATTTTATTTTTAGTTGCAGGAACAATGCCCCCAAGAAAGCCAACCACCAGAGGATTGTCAAGGGAGCTAAAGATAAAAGAACCAGAGGTAGGTGAAGGATCTTCTCCAAGGGCTATAAAGAAATTATAATACACTCCGAGTCCAAAACCTATCATCAAAACAACAACGAAGAAGGTTTTTTTTTCAGCCTACAAACTTTGGAGATACAAAGGAAAGAACGGGGTCCAAGATGGCGCTCTCATAGTGGGGAGAACTCTTTAACAAGATCAGCCAGGAGGAATACCCAGAATATATCCAACACAGTGATCCAGATGTGAGAGCGCTTGACAACAAAGTGTTTCCGAACATCTGATGGTCATACCTGCATATGGTGGTGAGCAGAACCCCTGTTTTTCCTTGTATTGAAGTCCTGAAGTGGCTCATCGACCACAAAGACACACATAAATTTTTGATAAACAATAACAATGGTGGCTGTGTCGGAGTGTGTTAAGAACCAAATATCAATATAGCATAGAAAAACCTCAGAATAAGTACTAAATGCCTTGAAAAAGAGAGAATTTCAGATAATAATCCTCTTCGATGGGGAAACCTCCTTTTACCCCACATAAATGTTCAAGTATAATATGGTTCCAAATGAAAATTTCTCCTTGGTATATATAGGAGACTAGGAGGTATAATTACAACTAATAGAATAAAGCCGACATAAATAAAATAACATTACTAATGTAATATGCCCCAATTAAGGGGTAATGAGACAATATTAGGGCTTAACATGCCCCTCCCCTTGAGACAAGTGTTGTCTGCAACGCTTGAGTAACTTTGGATGCTTCTGTATAAAAGACTCATCCTCCCAAGTGGAATATTCAACCGATAGTTTCCTCCATTTAATGAGATACTCTAAAATGGATCTATTCCTCAACTGGCGAATTCTTGTGTCAGTGATGGCTTCAGGATCCAATATGATTTTTCCTTCCTCGTCAAGTTATGGAAATATAGTTTGAACTGGGATCTTGTCACCTATAACCTTATTTAAGCATGAAACATGGAAAACTAGGTGTACTCGTGAAGATGTAGGCAACTCCAATTTGTATGCCATAGTACCAATCTTTTGCAACACCTTATAAGGGCCATAGTACTTTGGTGATAATTTATTATCCTTCCTGGATTTATTGAGGGACATCTGTTTGTATGGTTGTAGTCTTAACAACACCCAATCGCCTACTTCAAAACTTCTTTCACTACGATGTTAATCTACTTGTTGTTTCA